>JACSZP010003866.1:1276-26027 GCA_016161895.1 Pinna nobilis | reverse complement strand
AAAAAAACTGAAAATAAAAACAAGACAGTTGTATTAAGGTTCATTTTTATGTTTTTCACTTGTTTACTGAAATAGTTCATATATTGACATACTCAGATACAGCATTGCCAAATGCAACGAAAGAGACAACTTTTATAATAAAAAAAAAGGTTGTGCTTGTTAAACACTGATGCCTCCAATTTAGAGCTGCAACGCCTCATACCGGTGAACCGAAAATCGTCATTCTTACCTCCGACCCGAATCGCGAGTTGCACAGACAGGATAAAATCGACTTCAAAAAAGTTGATTATTTTAACATTGTACTTTGAATACTGCCATATGTGTAAAAAACAACAACAAACAGTGCCATTCAACTTTTTATTTAATGCAATTTTTCCCGAGCGGTTAAAATTGAGGTCAAAATCAGATTTCTATATTATGTCATTAATAAATGCAAGGAAAATCTTAAATAACTCCAATCGATAAAAAAAAAAATTCGAATCGAGACCATAAAATCAAAATGGAACAGAATCGAAGAGTTCCTGACTCGTTTCAGCTCTACCCCAGACATCAGCTATTAAGATAACCACAGCATTAGTCATACGTAGATCAAAATCACAAGGTCATATGTCATGGTACAAATTGAAAGGTCTTGTAACAAGGAATACACATGTGAAATAGAACAAATAAAACTTTCACATACTATTCAACAGTTATGGCCAATGTTAAAGTTTCTGCGGACAAGTCAATAAATAAACAATGAGAGAGACAAACCAAAAACTTTATCCCCTAAAACTATGTTTCGGGGGGGGAGGCATAAAAACACGAGGTACACAAGAAGTGATAGTTATTGAATCTTACAAGTAACTAGTAATGTGCCAGAATCAGTCATCTCGACAATATTTCCATTTTAATATCTTTTTCAGTTGAAGAAGGAATATTGTCCACCTTTTAAGAAATAGAAAATTTGCAATCCATGTCAATTAGCATGATCATAAAATCTCTTATCAAATGAAAGTTCACTGAAGAAATTGCAGAAAATATATTTATGCATTTACAAATGAAATTACTTTTCGAGTAGATAAAATCTTAGAGTTAGAATTTTATTGTCTTTTATGTCATTTTTCAACGGGTGGAGAACACCTGGGTTGACATGCATACATCTATTTAAATACAGAGTTTTTGAGTTACGAAGCAAATTGAAAATAATGGTTGACGAAACATACACATCAAATACTATATGCGCTTAACCTTTTCAACCCCAAGTATTAAAATGGTATGCTAATTAACTTTCTATTAGTTTAGACCAAACTCCATAATGCTCTGGGGTGCTGGAAGTTTTTATGTCTACGACTAAGTTCTATTTATGTACATTTCAAAACTTAAGAAAATATTGAACTCCAAATTTGCAGTATTCAACTATTCTTACCAAGGTCGAAGCCTACTTTTAACAACCTTCAATTTTAATGCGATATATATTAACAAAATTTTAATGCCTAAAACAATCGAAAAAGATTATAGATTTTTAGAGCAGTGAAAAGGCGACAAAGGTGTTCAATAAATGTTCTCTATGCGTGCGCACAAGCTAGCACGGAGTGTTGTTAAAGGACCCTGTGGATTAATACATTACCACAAGTATGGCTGCGAACTTCTCGTTGTTGAAATTATTGACGTTGAATAAAAATAAAAATTAAACAGGTTTCCTTAAACAAAACAGGTATTTGTATTTTCTGTTGTGTTTACTCAACTAATTCGGAGGACAAAATAAAGGGACTATTCTATCCGAAGCAACCATATTTTGGTGTCATTCGCCTAGGTAGAGTGTGAACAACATACAGTGAGATGTAAATGGCTTCTTTACTGCGTATACGGAAGTATGGACACTATTGTGAAGTCACATTGACTGTATAAATAATAATAACCTTTTAGGAGAAAGAACGCCAGAAAAAGAACAATGCAGTATGTTGAGACTGTTGAAATGATATATTTCTATTCAAAAAATAATTAAAAAGTGTTGGGTTTTCTGTAAAATTAAAAAAAAATAAAGTAGCATAATCAAGACTTGCTCTNNTGGGTGAACTGAAATAGATAAATCCATAGAAAAGAATTATAACGAAAGTGGGCGAATTTAAATGGGGCGAAATTGTTTGCAAGTGTCTGATGGCGAAAAAAACACAGGGCGAAAAATAATCCTGTATACAATAGTTGTTGAGATATCTTTAAGTTTATGTGAAGGTTCATTATTATATGTCGTGTCCAATTCCGATGCAGAAATGGAAGATATGATGATGAAGACGATTATTTTAATGACATAATACAACCTTGTTTTATTGTTGCTTTTAAAATGTCAAACCCAATGTCACTGAAGGCCGGTAAATTTTACAGATACAACAGAACCTATAGTCTTCGAGCAGCGACTTTCTTTTATTTTCCTTCCTTCTTTTTATCGCCGGCGCCTGTGTCATGGGATCTTGGTTCGTTTTTGGTAAATAAATAAATATTTCTTTGAACAGAAAAAATAAAATACGCGAAAACCCGTTTATATCCAGCCCTGATATAGTCAAATCCCGTTTAGTTTTTAAATGATTTTAATTTCCCGGCTTAATTACATTAAAACTATTTCAATCCCGTTACAATGAATTTAAAAAAACCTGTTTATTTGAAGAAAAATTCGATTCGTGTGTATTTTGCTTACAAATGGATTGAACTATTATTCATTGAACAGATACAGCTAGAGCTAACATTTGATACCTTTATTTCGGAGCATTTTCGGTCAAGTACATAAAAATGGAATTACATGCAATTTAAACGCAGCCTTTTTGAGCTAGAGAATAAATTTTAAAGAATGGTCGACGAACCATGCATTACGTTTCTAATTCGTATTTTGTCATGTCTATATCAAATTTTTAGAAATCATGCATAATTTCAATACTCTCCGAGAGCATTTTAATATGAATGTACATGTATTTCAAATTAGTTTCAAGCCTACATGTAGTTTTAACCTTCTTGTGAAATGCATTATCTATATCAAAGTGTCTCCTAAATGGTCGCATACTTTTGCAAATTCCAGCACAATCAACGGACAACCGAACCAGCACTGAGTATAACATGCAAAATTGTATGGATATCTGTTTTAATGTGTGTGTGTGTGTGTGGGGGGGGGGGGGGGGGGGTGTGTATGTATGTATGTATGTATGTATGTATGTATGTGCATGCATCTATCCGTGCTTGCGTAGGTATGTACCTAGGTCATAAATTTTGGTTGTTCAACTTTCTCTTAATATTTCAATGATTAAATCTGAAACTATCGACGCCATTCATGCATAATCGCATGTTCTGACAGCAAGCGAAAAAAATATTTATCAGATGTCCTCTTAACGTGGTATATATTTGCTTTTTCTTACGTAATATGCCTTTCAAAAAAAATTATGTTTCTACCGCATTTTACCTGTTCGGGAAGTCGTCTTTACTCCAAGGCAGACCGTTCATATTCAGGCGATGTGTCACAGGGTTGACCTAGTGCGTGTACAGTTGTTATATTGCCCTCCTTTGACCGAGTCAGTGAAAAAACCAGTGCCGATGGTATGGTAGGAGAATTATCGTCTTTGCTACATATACAGAAAATTGCCGATGAGAAGGTTGGGTTGATGTTTAATGTTGAATGCACATGCTTGTTTGGCTTATATTTCTTCAATCTTAAATATTTCTTTCCATCCACTTCAGAGTCCCTCATGCTTTTCCTTTTTATCTATAATAAGACTTACAATGGCAATGGAGAGAACGTACGCATTGTAAGGTTCTATGAACTCGCGGCGGGTGTGAACAGTCAGCAGGGAAAGCTTACTCCTCCATGACATCTGATCCCAGCACTGAGTTCCTAGAGATCCGTGTTTGTTCAACAATCATTAATTGGTAATTTGTTTCTTTATAAAGAATGAATATTGACTATTCTCCTGCTGGGAACGTTGAATCTCAATGATACAGAGTGCAGACCTATATCCCTTTATACACTATCGTCTGAGACTTCAACGATCTTGAAATATAAAACAAAGATGATATACTTATTATTTAAATTCGTATTGATATTCATTTTGCAAAAGGGATCAAAGTAGTCAAAGATCACTAAATAGTGCTCCATAGGCGACAGTGTTAACGTTTTATCAGATTTCATGTGCTTCCGACGTTCAGAGATGAACAATTTATCAATCAATTTGCAGGACACTCCTCTCCTAATTCTCGAAAAAACTAAAAAAAAGTTGGATGTCACCTCAATATTTCACTATATGTTCATGTCTGAGGCAAACCTTATTCTCGCACATAATGAAAGAAACTGGATTTCTAGTGTCAAAATGTCAATTTTTTAGATGTTGTCCATGTTATTTTTTTTTAACACTTTACTGTCAAATCTGTTATATTTTATTGAAAAATTAATTTTAACATCCAAAACACAGCTCCCCGTACTTCCTTCACCTTCTTAGCTAATCAAAACTTCGATCCCTTATTGAGTTGTGCCTGAAGAGGGTCCCAAACAGAAATCGGATGTAGCATGTCCTGGTAAAAAAAGAAATCAAAACTGGAACTGTTTTTACTATCCAAATGAGAAGTTTGAGATTGTTTTGCATCATTTTCGTTTATCTATAGTTGGAGCGTCATTCGTATCGTGTTGAGAGAGACTTTTAATCAGCTAGAAAGGTAAACAAGAAACTATAATGGCTGATAGAGAGAGGTGTACTGTTTTTGCATCGTAAGGAAACCAATCGTAACACAAGTCACGACAGGTTACCACCGGGAAGCTAGCCAAATAACATAGTCCATATTTCACCGTCTTTCAATATTTGTTCGTATTTAACCATTGATTTTCTTACACAGAACATGACATGCATAATTGATTACGAGAAATATGTGATAAATAGCTTCCTCTTAAGTTCTGACTTAATAACACATATATCTTATCTATTGGTATCTGTTGTCAACAAAGTAACATGGATGGGTGTGATATACTTACAAAACCATTGGACATTTTTTCTGTCTCTGAACTGGTTTAACGGTTGTGCTATTGTTGATAGTATACTTTTAGGAAAACGATGTTCGAATTTGTTCACAATTGTGACTTTTTTTGTCTTTTGTTAACAGTAACTGTTTTTTGTTGACTGTTGACAAAAACAAAAAACAAAAAAACAAAAACAAAAACAAAAACCGCTTGCTGAATTGGTAAGCAGACTGGTGTTTATAACATAAACTTTTTCATAAAGAGTGACGAGACAAGTGATACAGTTGTAATCTTTTTACAATAACCTTTACAAAAATGTGATTGATGTTATAAAAGGATCGCAATGTTTTTACGTTATCACTTACAAAAACGATGACTGAAATGGTTAAGAGTTTGATATTCACGGTACTGGTCCCCGCCCAATTTTCGCCAACTGATTTCAACTGCTACACTTTGAATCTTAAAAATGTGCATTTTCAATGATTTTTTTTTTCTTTTTTTTCCAGGAAAAACATCGGTCTGATTTCTGAGCAAGTAAAACAAATAATTTCATCGGTAAATCATTAAATAAGGTGGCGACACTTGGTCTTTGGCCAGTGACATTTCACAAAACTATGAGCTGTTTTAAAAATTGTGACACTTTGAATAGTTACATTTACAGGAACGAACTATAAATGAACTGATTAGAACTGATTTTCTTTACGGGTTTTTTACAAAACCTATATCTGAAGTAAACTAATAGAGTAACAGGGGATGTTCAAAGTTACAATTCAAATAGTATAGAGCAAACTGGTATATGTAATGCATGCGGTTTCATTCTAATGAATAATGAAGAAATCCTAATTAAGGTCTCCGGGAAGAAGCCGTATCCCATGTTTATCAAGCGATCACTATAAACTTTTCAGGTTCGAAGAAGATACCAAGCCCTATGAAATAGTCATAAGTTTCTTATATGTCTGTAGAACACAATATTTTGTTTGTTTCTTTTTGTTTTCATTTTTGTTTGTTTGTTTGTTTGTATTTTCATGTTTGTTGTTTTTTTTGTTTTTTTTTTTTTGAAAAACGATAACTTCATGGAGATAAAAATAATTTTAGAATGGAAGTAATGTCATCATTTTTTATTCAAAACAGCTAAATGGATGTTGTCTTTAAGCTCAAGAAATCAAGCACAATCTATACCTTGGGTAAGATATGCTTTAAACGCCGAACAATCGAATGATGGTTTCACTAAATAATAATTAGAGGAAGAAAGAGAATATAAGAACGACAGAGGTAAACTGAGGAACAACTTAAAATAAATAAAGATGGCTAACATTATTATCTCGGCTTGGCTTGCAGTTATAAACGTAAACGATTTTCATTGGAGTGTTTGTTTGTTTTTCGCCACAATCTACACCCTATCTGCCACTAATAGGTGTTCAGATTATATCTGAGAAGGAGAAAACATGGGGGCCAAGGCAGAGATTATCAGGCTTACGCAAGACTCAAACACAGCCTACTTTGGTTACAGCAAGGCCAGAACAATACAAACAAAAATTGTGGGATCAAATGGTTTATATGACAATATTTCCTGTCATCTTCATACAGTTCGAAAGTTGGCTGGATGCATTGTTGTTTTATGTCCCAGACCAGGGTATGTAAGAGAACGGCTATAAATTTAACCAATGCTCGACACTTCTGGCCATTGAGCAGTAAGGGTTCTTTAATATGCCGATAACTTCTGTGGTGTAATACCCAGCTTGATCAGAGTATGATCTGTTTTTAAGTCGAGGCAGACTACTGGCAATCAAGTTGATGTTACAGGCGGTTACAATAATCTTGTTTGACAATACGACTGTCATCGTGTCGACTGCTGTCTGACTCGTTTCATACCAGTTGCTAGACCGTTGTTTACACGATGATTTTGACTACGGATTAATCAATTTACCTAATCAAGATAAAGAGCTCACGGCGGGTGTGACCGGTCAACAAGGGATGCTTATTCAACCTAGGCACCTGATACCACCTCTGGTGTGTCTAGGGGTCCTAGTGTGCCCAACTCTTTGATTCATATTCCTTATAGGAATTATGAGATCGATCACTGCTTGTTACCTTACCTTTACACATTGGTATCGAAACAGTATACCAAAAGCTTACAGTTCTATTGAGGGTTATCGTTTACTTATTATGCACATAATGACACACTTTTTATTCAATTAACCCTCGTTATCCGACCTTGGGTCCAATCTTGGTACACATCTAAAAGCTCAAACATATATCATCTAGTCTTTAATGTTCTATTGGAAGGTGTGTGGTAACATAAAGGGAAGTGTATTTTCGAATTGTTATTGGGACATGCAATAAATTAATGTTAATTTATTTTACACTAGGAATCAAGATGTTGATGTTTTCGCCGTCTAAAAACTCGCACTATGATTTTCCCTTATACTAATCTAGGGTCATCGTTATAAAAATCAATAAAATGGGTGGTATTTTTACGTCATAGCGCCTCACGCGCCGTCATCTCCTGTCACAGGTATGCTGAATAATCTTTAAGAAATGTTTAATGTTATTGTGCAATATTCAATAAATTGAAAGAGAGATGTTGAAATTGTATTTGACTTTCTGTTCTGCTGTAATACAGATTAGTATAAACTTCGGGTTAGGGAAGTGACCAAGCTAATTAAAGCACGATCTTCAATACTCTCCTCTCTTGCAGACCTAGTGAAACCGAGTCTAGAGGGTAAATCCCATGACCCCGAGGTCGCGAAGTTAGCATTCATATGCATATGTTTAATTGACCAATCGGGGCGCTTTTTATCAAACACATTTGGTTTGGACATCCACATCGCTTCAGACTTTATCTTGTTAATCCGTTCTTCGGTTTACTCTAATCTATGCTTAAACGGCTTAACATCTCGCTTCCTACCAGAAGCAGAAATCTCCTGGAAAAACCGTAGTGTTGTTGCTATGGATGCCACCATTTGTAGCGGCTACAGCATTGAACATACCGAAGTTATACTGTCGAGTTCTGTAGGCCGAATTCTGATTGGCGCATTGCACAGGTCATGTGATTTGCTTTCTCAACGCGGTTTTATTAGATCTTCAAGAGAAGAAGGTATTGGAGATCTTGTTTTAAGTAGATTGGGAAGTAGTGGACTCCGTGAGTGTTTGACTGCGGTTGGCCTTCCTGTCTTTCGGATTAGACAGGTAAAACCTAGGTCCCGTGTCACAGTAGGTGTTGGCACGTTAAAGAACAGGAATGTTCGTTAATCCGAAGTAGGTTCTGGAAACTGCTATATCTGTTGTTGAATTTAAAGCAATGACTGACTCTCTCTATCTGCATTTTTACAAAAAAATTATTTCAGACAAATAATTCCGCACACTTAGTTTCTGTTAATATCCAATCACACCATGATTTAACAATACAGATCTTTTCAATTTCACCATGCAGTAGCTTTACAGATCAGCGAAGAATCCGGGGAAAATATATAACCGGAAAACTCTGGGTATTAGATCAAGGCAAACGGAAACATCTGATTTTGAATTTAAAGAAATGACTGACTAGCTTAATATCCAGTCATCATTGAGTTCTCGAAAGGACATAGACATTATACGGTGGTTCAATTTGGAAGCGAGCTCGGACAGTAAAAAGGTGCCATTTCAAAATATCACTTCGACTGATTATGATAATCAGATGCATTTAGAATACTTAAATACTATGATAAACTAACATTTCTGCGAAAAATGTAATGGAGTCTACAATGAATGTACAGGGATGACTTTCAACTATGATTTGAATAAAGAGTAAAAGTCAACTACTTTTAATGTATGTACATGAATCAAAATTTAATCACATCAAACCATAGCATGTTATATGTCATGTACACTATATATTCTTCATAACAAAAGAATGTCCATTACTTCTGCGATTCGCACTGCATTTCAGGAATCTTTATTGACATCTTGTTAAATGATTCATAACAAATATAGACAAACTTCCGGTCCGGTTTTTAAATGAAAACGTTTCGTTTAACCTTCCATCAAGGGGCCGAGCTTCTGAATATAGACTGTGGCGCGTTACTCTTCCCCTGTCCTCTCCTTGGACGGCAAATATCGAGCTGCTTTGTCGACTCTTTTTCAATGCAGTATAAAATTTAAGAAGCACCAAAGTATATTAAAAAATCAAAGTCACAAAATACTTCAAGTCTAGAAAAATAACGGTTTCAACACGGAAAACAAATGCAAATTCCTAACGGGATGGGACCAGGTGTCCGGAAGGAGTCAGAATCCCTTGTTGGCATGCCATACCCGTCACAAATGTTCCACGGAAACCCAACGAGTTCGGTAAAATGTCGATTTCGGTTGAAAAATTCATTTGCTATTGATGTGACTAGCAAAAAGTTGTAAATATAAATGGACATGTTGAAGAATATCCAGTATTCTGGACAGTGGAACCTCATATTATTAACGAATTCGTATCCGTATCGACCATAAAAACTTCCGCAGTGACGATTTCATTCGTTCACCATAGTATACCTGTGTGAGTAGTTCATTGGCGAGTCGTTTGAATCTTCCAGAAGAAGAACATGCCCTGACATAACGCAAGTTTGAAATGAAGACCCCATAGGTAGACGAAACATGAATGGATGAGTTCATGATGGGACATGAGAAGATAAGGTGGCAAAAATGAAGAATTAATGTAGGGAAATACTCCAATTTCTAAATGATACAGATTGAAAAAATAGAATCTATCATCATTTTGTCCAAGGACAGGAAAATATCATCCCAGGACGAGGTTTGATCAGTTACGTATGTTGAGAATCTTTGATACATGTACAAGAATGAGATTTCCCTGACCTCGTGTACAGTGGTATTTAATTGTTTTTCTATCCCGCATATAATATATGATTTCTATTCAAGCGGACAAAGTATATGAATAAATGGTATATTTCGTATGAAGTAAGAGGCTTCGAGGCACGGGTTGCTACATGAAAAACAATTATTGTTTATCCTAAATGGGACGGGATCAGGAGTTCCGGAGGAGTAAGTGTTCTCTGCAAATAAAAGAACAAATAAATAAATAATATGCGTGTGGCAAGGGATTGAAGTAGTCACACCGCACGTTAAATCACGTCAAATCATCATAGCAAACTTGAGTGTTTGTACTGACAAGAACAGTGACGCAATATTTTCGCGGCAGTCAAACATCTATTAATTCAAACATATTCAAAGCATATTTTATCTATTCGACATCAACGCATAGGAGGAAAGTATTACGTATTCTTGTATTTAAAGTCAGTTTCTCGTGGGCCGAACTACTACAAAGACAAAAAGGCTGATTCACTTTCGAGGTGTGGTTTGGTTGTGAAAAGAGATCCGAAAAGGGATAAAAGATATATTTTCAAATTAAAACTTTTTTGGTTCATTAGATAAAACAGGGCAACAGAATGAGGGAAATCAAAAGTGAAAAATAGTAATCTGTATTTAATGAAGTATCCGTTTATGTACAGTACGACAGAAAAACAATCAATTTTAGTACTAAATTTGAGTTACTACTGGAAGCATCCAAGCTGTCATTAGAAATGCTATTTGCCGCGATAATATGGAACACATTGATGTCATGTGGTATGGTATGAAAAGCTACTGTGCATTTCATATAAAGAAATACAAACAAGCAATTAGGGCCGAACTAAGACAAAATTTGTTGCCTCTCATCTACGTACGGAGGTTGTTAAACAATAATACAACTACTAAAACTTTATTGTGAGGGAAATTCGCAATTCGTACGTACTTAAATACTGTTATTCAAATACTACAAATAATCGGACAGAATCTTTCGGATCAAGAAATGACCAAAACACTAGTACTACTGACAAATCTTAAACTGAATTTGTGGTGCAAAATATTGATTTTAAGAAAAACAAGAAACTTTTTTGATTAAAAATTTATAAATCAGTTCTATAACAAGACAGCAATCCGCTGGTATTTAAGGGTAACCATGTGACTGTTTTACAAAAACTGACAGGGTATCGGCGAATCCCCTGTCAGAAGTGAAGTTTCACCGGGAAGCCCTCAACGAAACCCTTTCATTTCTTGTAAAACAGTCACATAGTAACCCTATTCTAATGCTCCTTACATTTCTTTAGTGTCGTGTCAGAAGATGCCGAGACGCAGAGATGTCCTAATTTGATCAATTACCGGACGCGAAAGTAGGCCTTATACGTAAACAGACAAATTGTGACGTCATTTTAAAACTTGTGAATTGCACACAATTGCTTTGAAACTTGCAGTGAATCGTCAATACCCTGCGAGTTTCCAACTTCACTGACCAATGAAATATCGCAAAACAAACTTAGTGCATTAGAATATTCTTGCTTTTTTATAATTCGTTGAAATATAGTTGCAGAATAACAAAGGGATGCCTTTATATCCTTATAAATAAACATGACTAGTTGAGGATAGATAACAGTCTCAACGACGATAACAACTTGTACCAGGTGCCCGGAAGGAGTCAGCGCCCTCTGTCGGCATAAACCCTTGTTCCACTGAAACCCCACAAGGTGGGTAGTGAAAAGTTTTGGTTCATATTCTCACTAACTCATCACTTTTAAATTCATCATGCATTCAGACGACAGAAAAAGATGGACATTAACTTGATTCAGCGATAACAAGTCCGAGACAAAGTAGATAACGATTATTTATTTCCTCCTTTTTATGTAGTACATTTGTACTTACTATATTGCCCTTTCATTTTCTTTTTAGTATTGACTTTATTGTTTTTCATATTTTTTTGCTTTTGAAAGCTAAATGCGCAATTTGGTGATAATTCATAGCTGTAATGCACTAACTCAAATTCATAATTTCAAAAGCAACAATTCACAACTACTAAAACAAATAATCATCAATTGATCTTTGTTTTATTGTTGAAATATTCAGTAATTTATAGATATTTAGAGTTGTGAGACCTTGTGCTTCATGTCGTGCCTTTAAACATCTGATACGCAAGTTTAAAACCATACTAAAGACAGAAATGCTGACACCCAAAAGTGCAGATTCAAGCATTTTATGCATATCAGTAGCAATACCTTGACTTTATAGACATCCCACTTGAAAACCCAAGATAACAAATCTTATCACAGTAAAGCCTGGCTGGTTTTTTGTTATATTCTATTATATATTCCAAACTCTAATGCAAATGCGTTCTTTACCCCTGGTATGAATGAATATGAGAGAAAAGAAAGAAGTTGACAAGGGGGAAACCATGAAGAGGACGACAAAAGAAGGTAGGCTAATTCTATAACCAAAATCTTGTTCGCAACTGAAGAGCGTCGTTTAACGTCCCATTCAAGAATTTTTTTACTTATTTAGAGACGCCAGCGTGTGCCGGTGAAGAGCAACATATTTTGTCTTTGCTCGGCACTTACGGCTGTAGAGCAGGGAGATTTTATTTTAACTTGCCAACACCAACTGTGGCAAGGGACCCCTGTGTTTACTCCCTCATCCGAAAAATGGGGACAAACAACCGCAGCGTGGCTTCACGATTAGATGCCAAACACGCAAACCACTAGGCCACGGCGGCCTCGGTCTTTATAAGTAAGGTTGTGTACTGAATGAGATTGATGTTGGATGATATTGTGGATCAAGCCTATTTGCAGTGACTGTATTTGTTTGTCAGATCAAGTGCACGAAATTTTCAATTGACGTCGACATTTTACCGATTTTGTGTGACTTCAATGGGACATCTGTAACGGATTTAGCATGTCAACAAGGTACGACGCTGGCTCTTTCCTGGCACCTGGTCTCATTCCACTAGGAATTTGCAACTGCAGCTTGTCATATTAATTAGCATTTGGAATTTCGAATATCTCTTGGTCTTTCCTCAATTTTATTGAAATTACCTAGACATATTATAAAACGCATTGGATCTTGGGATAGCTTATGATTGACAGAGTGTTCTGAGACAGATGACCTGCTGTTAGCGAAGTTTTACTTTATTACTATTTTGTTGTTGTTGTCGCTGTTATTGTTGTTATGTTGTTGTTGTTCATTTATAAGTTATTTGCCAGTATTTTTGAAAATTTCAGCGTGTGAAAATTTACCTAGTTGCTAAATGATTTCGGTGTAAGCTACTACCAAATTTACGTAACATTGATTTCATTTTCTGTTTAATGCCATCAGAAACCATCAGAAACTTAGTCTCTGTTATTTTTTTTTTTTTTTTTTTTTGCATAATTATTCTAAATCATCTTTTCATTTTCCCCCCTTTTAAAATCATTATTTTACTTCTCAAGTTCCTGACAACGGCAGTGTGGACGACGATGTGCCGTGTTGCTGTTCTAAGCGATGGATCCTTGCCTACATGTCATTTCTGGGTCTTATTGGTGTTTACTGCATTCGACTGAACTTAAGTGTCGCCATTGTATGTATGGTGAAAACTAGCTTCCCCGATGATGAAATTGACATGAACGTTACATATGAACAGGAACACACGTGTGAAATGGATCCTTCACTATCGATGTTGGTTAATGAGGTGAGTTTTATGGAATTAGGTCACCTCATGGATATTCATCAGTTCTTAATAAGTTTGTTAGCATGACATTCTTTTCCTTCGCTGCCTGGTACCGATCCATATTTAATAAGATCTTTTTTTCAAACCCGGAAACCTTTTTTTCTGAAAAAATACATGTTCGCGCATTCAAGAACCTGACCCAACGTCCTGGGAACATTATTTATCATTTTATCGATAATTTATGGACTGTTGATGAGTCAAATATAAATACAGTCTGTAAGGCGCTGGACTGACATATTGAAAAAAGCTCTCTATCTGTACTTTCTTTCAAGTTCTTGTTACAGAAGCTGCATTTGGTCGTCGCAATCTGTATAGATTCGAATATTTTAGTGTTAATGAGAATGTTTGAAAATTGGTTTGTGCACATGCATTTCTCAAAATCTTTTCTCTGATCAAATTGTCTCATCATATTCCGAGTTCATTGTCTGCCCTTTCAAACGCTCGTCCAAAAGGGGGTTAAGCTTACCATATACCAGTGTTCATTTGAAACACGCTAAAACATACGGGCGATTGACCATAGTGACCAATTGCAATGACAATTTGTAACACACTGAAGTTATTGGGAAAGTATTCAAGCTACACATGAAGAAGCGCCTTACTAACAGTGTGAAATCAGCTCATTTTAGATTTGCATAGATATAATTTCTTTACCACTTTTGGATGTAGAATGGGACAGTGATTGTAGAAAACTACCAGTAAAACTATTGTGCCCAGTTTTTTTTTCGATGAAATTTTGCTCATTTAATCACAACAGATTTCCATTTCTTAATAAATTTCGATATTTTATCATATTCTGTTCAAGTTGATTCTCCCTTTTTTTCTAAAATTAGCATGCGGAATTTGATTGGCCAAAATCTACCCAATCAGCGCTCCTCTCTTCATTTTTCTATGGCTACCTGATAACACCAATACTTGGAGGATGGCTGTCCGACAGATTCGGTGGGAGGAAGGTTTTTGGATTCGCCATGGCTATTGCCTCTATCGCTACAATCCTGACCCCACTATGCGCCCGATCATCACTGATTCTATTCTTCTCCGTGCGGATTTTAGTAGGCTTGGTAACGGTAAGTATAATTTCATATAAAAAAACTGATATTTTTTCCTTAGAGTATATAATGAAATCCCGCTTAATTTTAAATGATTTTCATTCCCCGGCTGAATTACTTTATTGCTCTTTAACCTGGTTATAATGAAAAAACTGTTTATTTGAAAGAAACATTCATTTCAGTATATCTGGGCTCTACTGTTTCCCTACTGACTTCCGCGTCTTGTACGTCATAAACATGTCAACCTCGTATCAAATTGCCTCTTGACCACTAAATCGTCTTATCATATTTATGAAAAGCGAAAATAGCGAAAATGAAACGAAAGCGAAAAATTCCGTGTATGTTCGTTAATATAATTAAGGTATGCTGGTGTAAATTTAAAAAAAAATATGCATGTCTAGTAAGTTACAATGATGATTGTATTTTATGAAGAGAGTGACACGTCCTGAAAACAGATGTATTGGGTTTCGGGACTAAAAAAAGAAAGGGAACTGATAATATCTTATATCAGCATACTCATTTATACAATAAATCTCATTGTTTGTTGTGGTTACTGTAATATTTCTAAACAGTTGATATTCATAATTTATGTATTGGATATAAGCTGAAAACTGTCTATTATGTGAAAATATTGGACTGTCTGAGGCGCGTAGCGCCGAAGACTGCCCAATATTTTCACATAATAGAAAGTTTGAAGCTTATATCTTACTTAAAACATTTTCCCTATAGTTCTCAGAATTACACTTTCTAGATGATCAGTCATGCAATATATTTCCTCTAAGGAACCCCCATTGTTTAACTTATTGGACTGTTACAGGTAATAGTGAGCATTCAGTTTAAGTTTTTCATCCTTTAAGGAGCCCCTCAAAGACTAAGTGAGCTTTTTTTTCATGTGCTTTTCTACACCTGAATACTTTTTACCATTAATGTATACCCCTTCAGTCAGTATTACTCTGACTGTACAACAAGCAAGATAGACAATGATATTTTCATTACTCAAAGTATAATGACACAGCTTAGATATCCACGGATCTATGGGGGTTAGTTAATTTGCAAAATATATATCAAAAATGCATGTGGTCGTTGGTAAATGATGCTATCCTTTCGGCAAAAAAAAAATCCTGGATCCATGCATGAAAATGTCGCTGATTTTGTTGATACAGCCTATGTGAAGTGCACTCTAATATGTTTGATATGGAAAATAAGATACTTATGTATACTCTGAAAATGGACCCCCTCCTCAAGATCCACACATGATCTGATGTGTTGAAAAATCAATTATGTTCCAAGCCGAGTCTCAGAAAACAATTCACATATCTTTATCTGCAAATGTTGGTGAAGAGGAAAATATACCAAAAACAAAGTTGAATGGGCATTATATGCACATGCATGTGCAAGTGGAAAACTAATTGAAGTTGTGTTTCAACATTAATATTCACGTTGGATTTAGTTTTTAAGGATAATCCCTTAGTCAACCGGAATGTTTATGCATTTCCATGTGTTGCATCCAGTGTTTTACCTTTTGGTGTCTATTATTTACCTGTAGGTCTCCAATATTTTTTCAAATATTGGAGACCTAAAGATAAATAATGGACTAGTACAGGTGTTACCTGTCCATCCTGTGATTTATTGGATGGCAGATAACAAAAGATTACGTCATGAAAATGTTTTAATTAATAAATATCAAATGCATATTAAAGACTTCTTATTGAAATAGTCATAATTTGTACAATGAATTTATGAAATAGTCATAATTTGTACAATGAATTTATGAAATTTACTTTTTTCCGGAATTTACTGAGATAGCAACAGATTCGATATCGAGATCCTCATTTATACAATGGTTTGCTTAAGAATGTGATACTCATTAAAACTATCTACCGGCGAAAGCTCAGTGGTATAACATTTTTATCTCTTGAATTAGGGAATTGGATAATTACAAAATTGGATAATAGCAATTGGTTGTATTAATGAACATTAATTATAAAATCATAATACAACTTGAATAAAGATAGATATGGTTTAAATGATAATGACGATGATGATGATGATGATGATGATGATTTTGTATTATTTGGCCTTTTCGTTTCAGGGCTTAACCCTTCCTGCAATTCAATCTATGTGGGGCAGGTGGGCACCCCCGAATGAGCGAAGCAAGCTGATTTCACTTACATTTATAGGTAAGAATTACAGTAGAGTTCAGTAAAACAAAAATAGCATTGTCGTGATCGAATCCGCGCCGTATTACGATTGACCTTCCTTGTCCTTCGGATGAGACAGTAAAGAATAATGGTCATAAGTGCCTAGAAGGCCAAATTTCCTTACTTAGCCAGCATCGGTGATGTCTCTATGTGAGTTAAGACATTGAATGTGATGATAAGTAACAATACAACTAACCAACCAATAATATCCTTAGAATACAAAGTAAAACGTGATAAATATCCGACAGTTTGTCCATAATAATGGTCAGAAAAATCAAGGAAAAAAAATCAATAACATATTTTTAATCTGAAATCTGAAATTAGCTCAGCCCTTAATGACAGTAAATGTATCTAACTTGGAAGAGGTCAATATTGTTTTTTTGAAAATAATTTTTTGAATTCACTGTATTATGGAAAGTGTGTATTTTTACAGGAACAGTGTTAGGGAGTTTTATTGCCTTTTCCGCTTCCGGCATTCTGTGTGAGATGGGATTCGACAACGGCTGGGGGTCTATCTTTTATGTAACAGGTATGGATCTAGCGTGAATGCGATCGAAGACTATAAGACGTGTAACATTTAGTTACATTCTATATGTTTTCACGAGTATTCAAATTTTATATAAAAAGTTTCCCGTTGATGTCTACAGAAGCTTCAAAATATAATTTATTGCTGATTTCAATCGTCAATTTTTTATCTAAAGACCCGTAAACACGTAATGTCTGGACGTAATGTTTTGTCATATGACGGTTTTTAAAAATGAAATCAATATTTAACCGACCTCGTAGTTTTTTTTTCTGTGAAACATACGCGATGGCGGATGTGGCATGCCAACAGGGAACACTGCCTCCTCCCAGACACCTCGTCACTTCCCATAAGGGATTTGGATTTGTTTTCCACATAGAGACATCATTATTCTAGACTTGTTCTATTTTAAGGCTTGGAAATTCAGCTATCCTTGGTTTCTACTTCCATTTCACTTTCTTGCGTAATCAAAGACAAAATCAGTGATTCGCGGCCTTTACCTGCTGAAATTTCAATTTTTCTATGTAGGTACTTTTGCATTGATTGTGACAATGGGTTGGTTCAAGGTAACAGCTGAAACGCCCAGGAAGCATCGGAGGATATCACAGGCCGAGCTGAAGTATATCTCGGGTTCTATAGACTTCAACACAAATACCAGGGTGAGAAAATAAGTCTATCTCCGCAATTATAGAATTTTTTAAAGATGTTTTGCTCTTATTTGAACAAGACCGACAGATTAGAAGAAACTTAATCAAGTTTACAAAATGTATGTATGTTAACCTATCTTGATTTTATTGAATTTGCTCTTTGGCGATACACAAAAAATATAAATGAAAACTAGTATATGAGTGATTGATTTTCAAAAACAGTGTGTGAAGAAGAGCGGCCTAACAATTGATATGAAAGAAACAAACGGCATTCGATTCAATGCCAGGTTGTTTGGCAAGTTAGGCCGTTATAACGACCATAGAATATTCTAAGTCCAAGATATAAACGAGACTGTCGGAACTCAACTTGTTTCCCAGAGGCATATCTCAGTTTTAACACAGATTAAGTGCAGAACAATGGTTTGTGTATCGAATAAGTAATGAGACATACACGTTATATACCTTTGATGTAAGAATATTGCTACATAAGTATAGGAAGGTGACGGTGATTAAATTTACCAAATACAAGATGAGAGAAGCAAATAAACTGATTCAGTCAAAACGATTCGAAAAAATGTAACGTTTTAGAGCAGTTTCGATATTGCCACATTATATGACAAATATGTGACTAATTTCTGGCTGAATTGAGATAATCTTCTTTACTTTCGTATTTTCTCTTACAGACAGCGAAGGTTCCTTGGAGGAAAATGATGACATCAAAGCCATTCTTGGCACTAATTTACGCTCATGTTTGTAGTAATTTTCTCGCTTATTCATTACAAATACTACTGCCAACTTTCATGAAGGAGATTCTACATTATAATGCCAAAAGTGTGAGTATATTGGTAATAGTGCTTTCATTAATACATGTACAAAATAATTCTCGTCTTTCACCTCTAGTCAGCATAGGTATTCTGCCATTCTAGAAACTAAAATCAACTTTTTTTTAGAAAATTTGCCAGTTAACTTGTGAAAATTTAGCCCGATAGTACCTATCAATCTACTATGGCATTAAAAATTGTGGGCTGACTCCTGTGCCCTGTGCACGTGCCATTTGGAGGCGGCCAACTCTCATTTTGTATGACAATAAATATTTCCATTTTGTCACATTTTTTTCCGATTTTCGAATATTCCTATGCTCCTATTCTTTAAAGTTTTGTTTCTTTCATGTCTCTTTTCTTTATACAAATTTCATTCTTTATTTTCAGAATGGTCTTTTGTCTGGTGTCCCGTTCCTTATACAAGCTATTGTGGGATTCTGCGCTGGTCATTTTGCAGATTTTCTGCTGTCTAAAGGATATCTGCAAAAAACAAAAATTCGGAAGATTTTTCAGATCACAAGTAATTTACGAATAATTCTTTTCTTTATATTTGTTGTGTAGATGAAAAAACTATGATATACGTGAATATTTCTCTTACAACCGTTTCATTAGTTTCCTTGATTTCGGTACCTATGATTTCCATATTTCTTTCCTTCTTTCGACAGTCTAACACCCGATGAAATCTATCTTCAACACATACAGCAATATGTTAAACATATTCAAAATATCCAGTCTAAGGCGAATAACTCTAATTAACTGCTCTGGAAATATTAAGTCGAAGGCGAAAATGAACATACCCGCACGCTTACTTTTCCTTATGAAACACAGGACTAAGAATAGGGCAAATATGACCGTGCCAAAAATTGCACCGATGTATCCAATGTCTAGTTCCCATGATGCTCTGTGTTTTTTGTTACTATTCTGATTTACATTTTTTTTTAGGTTTAACTGGTGGCTGCACGTTCCTTATCGCCGCCGGGTTTATACCATGTGATAAAAAAGAAATTGCAGTGGTTTCAGTGTCCCTTGCAGCATTATTCATGGGATTTAATAGACCGGGGTATACATCAAATTACGGAGACATAGGACCAAAGTAAGTATAGAAGAAAAATAAATGACGACTTTTTTCAAGACGTTTGCAATACATTTGCTTGACAATGACTTTCGCCGTAGCTCAGCGGTTGCTGGGGGTCATCTCCTGATCGTATGGTATTGGGTTCGAATCCGCGCCGCACCACGGATGACTTACCCTGTTCTTGTGATAAAAGAGGAAAAACCGATTTCCGTATCACAGTAGGTGTCGGCACATTTAAGGACCGCCACAGTTCAACGGCCGTCATTGCCGAGCATAGACGAAATTAGTAGGACTTCAAAGGCATTAGTGACATCGCTATAAATGTGAACGATTCTTCGGGTGTACATTAGATAACACTGCAACCAGCTTTCGAATCGGGTTTATTTAAACCGAAGGAAAATAATATTTCTTTAAAAAAAAAACAGGGTTTTCAAAATAACTGTATTAAATACCTGTAAATAGTAATGAAACAATGTAACTTGGGAATTATAATAGTTTCAAGTTAAGGGGATTTCAATTTATCGAGTGAAAATATAAGTGGAGTCCATTGTAATTTTTGAATATGTATGGATTTTATCACAGACCGGACGTGAGAACCTTTGACAATGTCTATACTGTGTATTGTGTCTCATTTTCACTCTACTTGTTGACTCCAGGTACGCCGGATTGCTGTTCGGAATCACTAATACGTTTGCTACTATACCTGGGATGGTGTTGCCATTGATTGCTGCACTGATGACACCAAACGTGAGATATATTTTTATTTCCCCATCTCTTATTCTGAAGAAAGTTGTTAACATGTTTGAAGGAATCTGTTCTATACCAAAATTAGCGGCTTTTGGATTATCTAATACATGTAGTTTTTCCTGTAGAGTAGCTTTTTGTTCTTTAAAAAATTCAAGTTTAAGATTGAAGTTTATAATATAAGTTTGAATCATGTTTCATACCTGCTTAGAATACTAAAATGCATTACTTCCGGTTGTAGGGAACACGGGAAGAATGGCTACACTTTTTTTGCGTTATTTGCGGGATAGCTATTTCCGGTGCCGTGGTATTTGGTCTGTTCGCGAGTGGTGAGCTACAAGACTGGTCTAGAGATGAAAATAAAGAGGTATCGTACAAGGACAGCGACGACTCAGAGGAGAAAAAGAAGAAAGAAATAACGGAGTTCGACAACATTGGCTTCGATGAAAATGAGACGGAGAGTAGCAACGAGGAGAAATTTTGCAAAATTTACACAGTACAAATTGAAGACAATATGGAAAATAATAACCATGTAAAGTCCATGTGATGGTTTTGATACCATGCTTAGTCCGCTGGATAATTTTAAGGCAATGTGCAGTCCGTTTGATGTTTGTCTGATCCATGTTCAGTCCACCGAGGACTTTCGGCCCTGCTAATTCCATTCGATGGTTTTAACATCCTAAAACGACATTGACCGATCATGAAACATTGTTATGTGATTCGGAAGATTTTGAAGTTGTGTAAAGTAATCAAATGTAATTTAAAAGAAGAATTTTTTGTATAAGATATGTTTTCACATATTTGGTATGGAAATTGGCCATAATTAGTGGTATACGACTATAAAAGTAATATTGTAACCGTTTTATGGTTTGCACAAGAAGTCAACATTCATTTAAAAAGATAACAAAATTTTCATAGAAAAGTCTTCTAGTTTTTAGTAATTTCCACTGTGTTAGGTTACACTGTAAATACTTAGTCCTTTAGATTCTAGATGACAATATCAGATACAACTGTATTGCCTCCTAGGTAGGGTGTTCGTTCTCGGCTCGTGTATTAGAATGGTTGCATCTTCATTCGGCAGAGAGACTTTCCATACCCCCTCGGAAGGGGCGGGGGAATCAGAAAAGACGTTATAGTAGGTATCATCTTAAAAGAACACTCACTACTTATTGGTCGCAAGTGCCGAATATAGAACAAATTTGTTTGTCCTTCACCAGCATTGATCACATTTTCATGTAAGTGAAAGAATCTTGACAGGTACATTGAATTGTTTGCTTATTTTAGGCAACTCTGTCAATGTTTGGACTTTTTGGCATGTAACCATTTTCTGCCCTTGTCCATATCACCCACACATTTGATGAAATCCGAAAAAAAAATAAACATATGTAACTTTAGAGTTGTTTTTTCCTTTAGCGTCTATAGTTCAATATCCAGTAAAATGGTTCTCTGCTTAAATGCTAGCGAGAGAATTTTTTTTCGACTTCCAACAGTGCCAAGCCTAGCTATAGGTATTTGAAGTATGTATCTTTTGATCGTATGCCTGGTGTTCGGCAGTACAAGGTGGACAGTTGGTATGGAAACCTAAAGACATGCGCCCCTCTCCTCATATATCAAAATACGTGTGTGCATGTAAAGATTCGTTATGAAATGCCATAATAAATTCTTGCTTCTTGAGACCTTGGGTTCGAATCCACGCTGCAAACTCGACTATCTTTCTTGTCTTTCGAATAAGAGTCAAAACCGAGGCAAAGGAACAAAAAAGGTGTCAGTGGGTTAAAAATCCCATACTAACTTCAATGACCATAAGTGCGGAACATATATATAATTTATTGCATACATGTGACGGATCAATATTAAGTTATTCTTGAATGGGACTTTAAGAGGAAATCCCAACGACACTTGCTTTAATCTCAGTATTGGTGGATTATTCTTTAACGTTGTAAAGGAACAAAAATTTTTAAAAATCGAGATATCCAAAGTTTTAACTCAGTATATAATCTACCTACTGTTCTGTGAAAGGACACCGGAAAACAATAAAATCAAAGAGTTAAAGAGTAAATGCACAAACCACTTAAATGTAAAATACTGTAAAAACATAAGCACGATCGCATTGCTGAAAGAAAGTTGAAGTTACTAACACCCTGACCAAAACAAAATTAGACAATACTATAAAAAGAAATGTGCACAGTTTTAACTCCGTATGTAATCTAGCTACAGTTCTGTGAAAGTACATGGGAAACAATACATTCAGAAAGTAAAAGAGTAAATGCACAAGCCATTTAAATGTAAAACACTGTAAAAACATAAGCACGATCGCATAGCTGAAAGAAAGTTGAAGTTAGCAAATGGATATTCAGAATCAAAGATCGAACAATAGACAACACCCTGACCAAAACAAAAATAGACAATACCATAAAAAGAAATTTACACAGCAACACAAAACACAAACAACAGAGTAACACGAATCCCACTTAAAAATGTGAGTGAGTTTAGGTGTTCCGGAAGGGTAAGCAACTCCTGCTCCACGCATGAAAATATGAATTAGGTTCTCGACAAGGGGAACATATCCCTCTCATCTGTAACGCCGATTTACAATCCTTATCAACATCAACAACAACAAGCGATCGGAAGACTTCAACCTTATCATTAAGAAACATGCCAACTGCCGTACCCTAACCATTAAAAAGTTGCCTTGCCATCAGCAATCCTCTATCCAGATAGAAAGCAAAAGCAGAAACTATGCCAAGTGCCACTAGTGCATATTCTATACAGAGTTACCTAATGATGTATTTGATAGTAACACTGATAAGTGAGGGCCGCCATGACCTTGTGGTTAGTGTGTTTGGCTTGTGATCCATAGGTCGTGGATTTAAATGCGTTAAGCAGTTCTTATATTTCGGTTGACTATAAAAACCGAAATCCCTTGTCGCAGTAGGTGTCACTAAGTAACCCCCACCCCACCCCTCCCGTCCTGCTCTACAGCCGTAAGTGCCGCCATTTACCTGCACACGGTGACATCTCCATATAAGTGAAATATACTAGAATGGGACGTGAACGGGTAACAGTACTACAAATGGTAACAGTAGGGTGTACCGTTTAATCTAAATAGAGTGCCAAGTTACACCGGTACGTGAACTACACACGATGTTGAATTCTGATAACATATCGGGGCCTCCGTGGCCGAGTGGTTAGCGTGTTCGACTTCGAGCTGAGGGGTCCGGGGTTCGATTCCCGCAGCGCCATTCCGCGGTTGGCCGTCCCTGTCTTTCGGATGAGACAGTAAAAACCGAGGTCCCGTGTCACAGTAGGTATTGGCACGTTAAAGATCCCTCCGTGCTCTACGGCCAGCAGTGCCGAGCACAGGCAAAATTTGTCGCCCTTCACTTTTACTGGTTTATCTGGAATGACGTTATATCATTAGTGTATCAGTTAACAAAATGCATTATCATTTTGGCATAATTTTTCAAAGAATGTATTCAAGCTTTCATTTACTTTTTTCCTAGAAATTCAGCTAAGATTTTTCTTAATTTGCATTTCTCATATCATTTCTTTTTCGAATAAGTTATATTTAAGTTTATTCTAAGCCGTATTTTTTCCATAAAATTGTTTGAAATTTGTAGCGTTATCATCAATATTCTCGACAAAAAACATTTGAATTTCTAAAATGGTAGGTCTTATCGAAGTTATTTACCTTTAGAACAGAGTTACGGGTAGAAAAAGTTATGACAACGAAGCTTGTGAATTTACTTCATCCACAATGTTCAGAGAGTCGTCATTATAAAAATATTTGGAAGGCTACATATTCCACTGAAAAAATCCTTATAGCCAAGCAAACAGATGATGATGAAAACGAAAAGAGCGGCTTCAGATACAAAAGAATAACAAAAATAACTGATGGTTGTTGATCTAAATCAAATATTCGCGCGGGTGATGACAATGGATAATTTAAATGATTGTTTCTTCTTTGAAAAGGATACCTACTTAAGTTTTTCATGAATACGATTTTAATGGTTGCCACCGAAACCATGTAAAAATTTTAGAATTCCACAAAACAGACAAAAGTTTTTTTCTCATCATTTAGCCTTAGTCGATGTTGGCGGTTATGATGATGTACTTTTTAATTCAAAGTCATGTTTGAGTAAATAATAAGACTTAATTTTGCTAGACAAGTAAT
>JACSZP010003864.1:6168-18889 GCA_016161895.1 Pinna nobilis | reverse complement strand
GTAATAACTACCTACCTTTTGTAATAAACTCTCCACTTTTGTAACTGCCTTGTTCCATTCCTCCGTCACCTTTGAGATAAACAAATGTAAACATGAAGATTGAGGTAGAATGGTACTGTAGGAGATAAGTCAAAGTTCACAGGATCGTTCGAAAAAGTTTGAGACATCTGGACCTCGACTGTCAAGTTTCTTGATTCTATCACAATGTTTTTACGGTGGCATACAACGGCATGTACCCTTTTCTCAAACACACATGTTGTAATGAATAAAGGATTTTTAATCTGCATATACTGCATCTGAAGGTTAAGTGGTTGGCAACACAGTAGCTAGCAAAATACAGTGCATGAAATGCCAAGTTTAAATTCTGTCAAACCTGCCTTTTGGACACACTGAATTAAAGGACTTACTGTCTTTTGTGACCTAAGTGTATGTTTCCATACATGGCTTTATACTACATAATAACCTGAATCAAGAGGCCACCCATAATATGTGATCCCGTTTTGTTCCCTCCCCTGGAAAGTCTCTTACATCAGGTTTGACTGTGTTTAGATAAAAATTACATGTAATGCTGTCAGAAAGTGCTTTTTCAAAATTATGTAAAAATAAAACTATTGCTAGATAGACCTGATTTTCAGTCAGAAATGGATTTTAGGGAGATTAGTGTGCATTTGTTTTGGTTCTATCTCTTTTATTCATCTTTTTGTCTTGCATATCAGCAGGCATCAAAAAGAAATCTTACCTGTTCTGTAAAATGAGTAACCATGGATACTTTATTTTGGTTTGTGAGTAGCACCTAAAAAATAAAAGCTAAAATTACACAATAAACAGTAAAGGGCGAATGCACATTGTACATTTCAAAATATCAAAGTTAAAAAAAAATACGCCAAGAATGAAAGTCCTATGCCACAGACTGGCTGCACACCCTTATATAATCATATAGCTGGGTAATTAGCAAATACAGTCAAGGCAATTTTTTTTTTTGCATTCATATTATTTGATAATCCTTGAATTTTAAAAATCCTGCCTTCAAAAACACTCAATTTAGAAGGACCTCATTTCCATCACTGAAGAGGTGGTCTCTCGAGAAATTTTCTGCTGTACTTACTGTAACATAGCTTTTTAGAATTTTACTGTTTTGAAGGGTGACTACTGGTACTGTAGATTCCTAAATAAAAGCAAGGAATTGATATCCGCATAATTTCACAAGTGGATGCCCTCGTGAATTTTAAATCCTCGCCTTTGTTTGTTCTGGCAGTTTTGTTCTTGATGGAATAATAATATGTGAATCTTTAGGTTCTTGTGATTTGATAGAAAATGGCACATTTTCCGATTTAAGTACTTCTAAAAACTAAGAAATTTACAGTACAGCAATTCCTACATAATAATGGCCAGATATTCCAGGAGTGGTGATTCTCTACATTAACAGTCTGAACTGTAATACAGTGAACCCTCTTTACAACGACCATGTTTGTTCCCATACACTTGTGACGTTATATCGAATTTGTCACTGTAATGAATTTGACAATTCAAAGATTCAATGGTTAGCTCCCTTGACTACCAATTAGCCACATGTGAATTACCCGACTACAAATGATAATATACTTTTGAAAACAATTTGATATTTCTTTAATCAAATCAGTGAATATAGAAACAAAAATTGTTCTTTAAATTGCATATTTAAATAACAGGTGATTTGGGGTAATTAGACTGACCGATCTACAGTCTAAAAATAGAATTAGGCAAAATCCAAGATGATAGTCCTGTATAAACTCCTTTTCTTTATTTTTTTTTTTTAACTCTAGTTGTAGTTTTGGGAGTAGATGATGTCCGTAAATATCAGTAAACTTTCTATAAAATTTATTGCCTGTCGTAAATCTGATTTCGTAAATTGCACACATCATGTAGGCCGACTACGATAGGCCTATCAGTGTTAGCTGAGTCTACATGTACGTAAGTTTGATCTTAAGTTAAATGAATAATTCGAATATTTTGAGAAATCCTTATGGGGTTATAATTGAACTTTTCAAAATGTGCATTATTTTGCTTGACGGCTAGTAATGACTGAATTCCTCCTTCTGTCGCTCCAGCATCATCCTCCGTCTGTCACTCCGGTATTTTTTTTACCCACTAATTTTTTATGCATATTGAACACTATAATAGATTTCCGCCTAATCTTTGACACCTATTACTTATCAGTGTAGATTTGAGGACAAAGCGAATGGTAATTGATTTACACGTACCTGTGATCTCAACCGTGACAAAGATCAAGAGTCAAAACAATAGCCAGAATATCCAACACGTGCGTGTATTGTCGTTGTAAAGAAGTAAGTTACATTGAGTATTGTTTATTTGTTCCCGGAATCTTATGTCAGAGTCGGAAACCGAATATTCCGTTATAATGGGTACTTTTAATGTACANNACCGAATATTCCGTTGTAATGAATGTCGTTGTAAAGCGGGTCCACTGTAGTACCATAAATGAATGATCAAAGTATTCAGCTGTAAACCATTCAATCTCTCCTCGCTAGTCAACAAGGGTTCAAATCCCACTGGAACCTAATTTGATTACGTAAAAAAGTATGCCAGTTTACTTGCAGATGGCTGAAAGTTCTTTCCAGGTACATTAGTGACTGGGCTCTCTCCTCCACCTATAAAACTGGCCGCCCATCATATGGTTAAAAGATTGTCAAGTGTGGTGTAAAGCAAAAACAAACAAACAAACCTGAATATACTTTGCCAACTGATGAACTGTATGTATAAATGCCCCTAGGGATGAGGACTTGGATCTCTCTGAAAGAAGACGACAAAAGAAGCAATGGTCATTGTAAGACTAGGCCATAACTAACAGAAACAAAATACAATGTATAATATTTGGTAAAAGAATTGAAAATAAATCTCATAGGGAGAGCTTAAATATATGAAGATTTAGTATAATCATTTGCTACCTTACTGTTGTTACTTTTTATTACAGTGATATTGTTTTTGTTATACAGTCTAACCCACCATGAAGATCCCCTGAATTAAGAACTACCTGTCTTATGTGACCCAAATGTATGGTTTCCAAAATGGCTTTTTCCTATATAAATCACCTGAATTAAGAGATCATCTGTCATAAATGACCCTTTTTGCTCCTTCCCCTTGGACAGTCTCTTAAAACAGGTTAGACTGTATTTCATGTTCTTCTTATTTCATTCTTTCATTTGGCATCCAGTGTCAAGTGGTGAAAGAAATTCCTCAGCTAGACATATACTTGGGTTTAGACAAGCTAGACATATACTTGGGTTTAGACAAGTAGTTTTCCACTAGCAATGTAGGGCTCAGACAATCAAAGCAAATCCTTGGCATTGGATCTCAAAGTAAACTGTTTATCATGACGCACATTAGGCTAGCTAAAACTAATTCTTCAATTAATGATTGAAAAAATCATACTAAGATAACAATTAGAACATACCTGTTTTGAAAATCAATACATTGTGAAGAGCCTTGAAGAAATTGTCTTGAAATTGTTTCCTTAGAGATTTGTCCATGGACTCTAAAACCTTACTGCACTGAAACACATATTTCAAATAATTACACATAGAAATAAGAATAACAGTATCTAACCCCATGCTCCAGGAGGCACAAATAAACCTCAGCCTGAGTGCCCATGCATATTGATATCCATGACGAAGCTTACTGAGTCATAGATGTTGCTCAACATGGGCACAAGGGTTGATATTTCCTTGACCTTTCCGCAATATGGTGTTTGTTCCTTTTTTCCACATCCCCTGCACATGACAAAAAGAACATTTAATGGACAGGTCTTATTTCAATTATTAAACCACAAAATCCACGAAATGCATACTGTATACAGGGAAATGTTCACTCTTGTTTTATTTCACCCCTTTTGCTCTCATCATCAGTGGGCAAAAACAAAACTGGGCAAATTCAAAATGGTAAATACATTGAATAGAATTATGATGAGACCGGGTGAATTTAAAACAGGGGGAAACTGTTTGTAATGACATTAGGATGAAAACAACACCTGTATGTGAAAAATAAGTCTGTGCACAGCATAGACATCTTTATGTTTTAGTGGCTGCACACTCTAATTTATGATGGTGCAAATATGATCGTTTTTCTTTAATTACTAGTACCGTAGGATAAAAAATTCGTCCAAATGTAACTTTCAGCGCCTCTAGAATTTTAACCTATATTTCATTTTTGAAAGCGCACAGATCAATTGACTGACAAAAGCCTTAATGCTTTCAAATATTTGATGACAGGGAAGATGTGAAACAAGGATGAAATGTTACTGCATGAGTATGAATGTACACTCCTGAAAGATACACTTGGAATCATTTTTCATCTTTACAGAAGTTCAAAATTAAAATATGACATTTACGCCATAATTAAATCAAAGTGCATAGCTGCTCAAATAAAAATATCGTCTACCATGATTTAAAAAAGAAAAAATGTGATCTGCAACTTTAACTTCTTTTTCGTCATACTTACAACAACCAGAGCTGATGAGTTATGAAGTGTCTCATACAAGCTGTAGACAAGCAATGCTTTTCTACGCACACAAGAATAAATGATGAATAGTAATTACAAGTTTAATCAATGTGACTGATGCCTTTTGGGTAGAGTGAAAGTCAAAAACAAGACATTACCAGTATGTATATTTACACATCAATTTGACCTTCTTTGATTTTTAGGTTCGAGCTCCAATAGAACCAAAGCTGGTTGTGGGTACAAAAAGAACCAGGTTCTCTCCTCCATCAATAAAAGATGGCCACCACCATATGACTGAAAGATTGTCGAGTGTGGCGTGTAAAGCAAAAACAGAAAAATATTTGAGTTGTCAATCACTTTGTTATATCCATTAGTATATATATCTATTGCTATCATGTATAGTTAGTTGGTTGTATTGTTGTTTAACGTCCGACTGAAGAATTTTTTTACTAATATGGAGGCAAAAACAGCATGGCTCTTGCTCGAACCCCGGATCTCACAATCAGAAGTCTGACCTGCTAACCACTACGCTGCTGTGACCCTGCTATCTTGTATATTGCCAAGTGTATCTTTAAGAAGCTCGATACTTACATGAGAGATGTCTGTAGACTTTTCTGTAATAGTCCAGAAGGAATGAAGTGCCAGAAACTGTAGCAGGTGAAGCTGAAAATCATGGTCTGAAGCAATTTTGGGCTGTGTAACCAAGGTCCGTAACTCTGTCACAATATTTTGTAGTTTTGTATCGTCCCCATCCTCACTAGATACAAATAAAAGTATATTGTTGTAGAATAAAGTCATCAATATCTAAAACTGGGCTCTGTGGTACTCATTAGCCACGCTCAGTTACATCTTTTGTCAAGTCTCTTTTTTGATATACATGTAGATCTGTTTCATTTCTTAGCAAATAGTTAATTATCTGACTTCAAAATTTACTTTGAATACTTTACATGTATTTACACTCCAATAAAGTATATGCTTTAAAAGTGCAAAAAACCTGATTTTTTCAAATTTCTGTAAAGAATTAACACTTTCAACCCAAAAGTCCCAGGTGTCAATAATGCATTTTCTGTTGTCGAGAATACCTAAAAACCGCCCAATGGGTTCTTCGGGTTAAAAAGACTGAAAATGTGGACTATACGGTTTTAATAACCCTGAACCTTGACCTCTTGAATAATAGAGATTATTGCCGAGAATAAGAATTAGATCTAGGGTAACTACAAGGAAATTCAAAAGTTAATGTCCAATTCATTAAAGTACATCTTTGCAAAATCTATGTAATTAAGTCAATATATTAAAATCAAGAAATTAAGTAGCCACAATGAAAAGTTTATTTTCAGCACAACATCCGCACAGCATTTTCTATTCAAACAGCTACTCACCTTTTAGAGACAAGTTTGTTAAATGTTTTCAATAAATATTCTCCATACGATTTCACACCATCCTCTGTAAGCTGAAATGATAAGGAATAATTGATATTGATCCTGTTTCAATACAATACATTTTCAGTCATACTTGCCCTGAAGACAAAATCTCTTTAAAGTGCACCTGTCTGTAGCGATAGTCTCCAAAAAAACGACAGTGGTAATAATACCTCTTAACAAGAAACCGCTAAAGGCGGTATGGCTGGATTGCGGGGCCTTGACAGAAATTAAACAAATTGTTGACTCTGACAGTCAATCCCCTATTATTACATTCCACCCCTTCAATTATTTGTTTGATCCCCCTCTGAATTTAAACAATTAGATATATTACTAAATTCTTTTAAACTTTTCTAATTCAAGTTATAATGACATATTAAAAATTATTCATAGATTCCTACAGAACACATGTAAACCCAATCTTTACCCCTCATTACTTTTTTGATCCGACTCCAAAATTCAAAAGAGCAAAAGTTGTGATTAAAAGTTCTCATCAAGGTTTATCTATAGTTTAAGCTTCAAAGAGATACCATCTATGGTATTCCCATAATTATTGACACTGACAGTCCATCCCCCCCCCCTATTATATTTTGATCCCTCCTCCAAAACTCAAAAATAAAGGTTGTGATGGGTAGTACATTTGTACTTATCAAGGTCTATCTATATGTTAAGTTTCAAAGAGATATGACCTATGGTATTCCCAAAATTATTGACACTGAGTCCACCCTCATTATATTTTTTATACCTCCCCAAAACTCAATAATGAAGATTGTGATGGGTAGAACTCATCAAGGTCTATCTACACGTTTAGTTTCAAAGAGATATGACCTATGGTTTTCCCACAATGGACCTAAACGCAAGAGCTAAACCAAATTGTTGACAATAACAGTCCCCCCAAAAATAAAGGTTGTGATGGGTAGTACTCATCAAGATCAAGGTTCTTTAATGTGCCAACACCTATGTGACGCAGGAACACCTAAACCAAAAGACAGGAACAGCAAACCTACCATGGCTTGGACTCTAAGTCTTGACCCCATGATCATTAGTTGATTATGCTAACAAAAGGACGTAATAAAGAAATCATAATATATGAACCTCTATATAAAGAGTACCTATCAATAAAGGCCACTTTTGTGTGTTCCAATGTGCTACCTTAAAAGATCAGTTTGATTGTATTATCCAAGGAAATGCATGTAACTCATTCTCTCTGTCAGTTTTAAACTTACATTTTGCACAATGGCGTCCATAGCTTTGGTAATTTCTGGCCCCAGGTGGCACTCCGTGTTCTTCAGACACTTAAGAACTGTAATCTGAATTTCGTGATTGGTTGTGGTCTTTGTAAACTGTAGTAACTTTGTAACCTGTCAAGGAGAAGGCAAAAGTACACTTGTAGTTGATAAGTAGGCCTACTCTTTGTTATGTTGGCTGGATGGTTGTATGGATGTTTATTGTCCAACTCAAGAATCTTTCACTTATATGAAGATGTCACCTGTGCTGATGAAGTGCATCAAATTTAGCTTATGCTCAGCACTTATTGCCATGAGCAGTTGAGCAGTGAGGGTTCTCTACCACACAGACACCAACTGTGACTCAGGACCTCAGTTTTTGTAATGTACCATCTCATCCAAAGGACAGGGCAAGCCAAATGCAGTACTGGGTGGACTCAAACCCATTACCTTTTGGTCAGGAGTTAAACATACTAGCCACTGAGCCACAGCAGACGTCTTTGTAATGTAACCGTGATATAGAAAATTGGTATTTTTCTATGATAATTTTATTTTGTCCTAATAGCGCAAAAGCCTTTACCTCCCAAAATGAAATAACTGCTTAATATTATCACCTGAAAATACTATACTTTTAATTCATACCTTATGCTTTAAATTCAACCAAAAAAGAAAAACCCACAATGTATTAAGACCATGAACTCAAAGGTTCAAAGGTTAAAAAAAAACTACTGTGCAAAAAATTATTTAAGTGCATGCTCATATACACATCTTGACTTTATATAATGCACAACAGAATTATCAATACAGTGGAATCCACTTATATAGAACCCTGATACATTGAAATCCTATTTAATTTGAAATGATCTTAATTTCCCAGCTAAATTATTTTCTTACATCTTAAACCCCCAGCTACTTTGCAATCCCTGTTTATTTGAAAGAAAAACTTATTCTCCTTTGCTGTTAATGTACCTGGATTGTACTGTATTTATGCCTATTCCAGAATAGTTTAAATATAAAACGAACAGATATGTATTTATATTAAAAAGATATTCAGATTTTGGTGTACAAATTCTCTATAACAACATTTTCAGAGTTTTTTGGTGTATCATAAGGCTAAAGGTACGAGCATAAAAGTGGTGCTGTTTAACTTCCCATATTGCATCTCAGGAACGAACCCATTATTTTGCATAATTATTCTGATCAGTTATTTGACTCAAGTTACCATGGAAACTTACGGTTTCCTTTGCAACTGAATATAACGGATTACTGTCCTTGCTCCTGCCATCCACAACTCTGATCAAAGACGTGATCACTGCTGGTGATAATAAACCCTTCATCTGAAATGCAGAGTTACAGAAATTATTGGAGACACCACATTCTAATGATACAGTGGAAACCATCTATACCGGACAGTCTCCGGGACAGACGTTTTGTCCGGTTTGGATAGGTGTCTGGTTTTCAGAAAAATCAAAATTTTAGGTTTGGAAGAGTAACCTCCTCTTCTAACAATGTTTTATTGATTTAGCCGATGAACAAAAGTTCGTTTTTTTTAATTTATGGTAATAATATTTCTTTCTAATTTCATTCATAACATAAAATTTGATTTATGTATGACATTCCTGAAAAAAAGTGAAATTATTATATAGGTGTGAAAATAGTTTATCAAGTGTCCGGTTTTCTCAGACACAATTTGCATACAAATGCTACATGTATGTTGTGGTCAAAAATCATATCCGGTGTCCGGAATGAACAGTGTCCGGTTTGAAGGGAGTTTTTAGTAACTGAATGTAATGGGGAAAATTACGTTCCACCAGACTTGTCCGATCTGGACAGGATTCCGGTTTGGACCATGTCCGATTTAGACAGTTTCCACTGTATATAGTCAAAATAACGATAATCGGGGTTAGGTACAGTGAACACTTGTTTTAACAGCACTGATATAGCAGGGCTGGGCACCATAAAACTTACAAATTTACTTAAGTCTGAGAAATGTTGTCCACTACAACATCTCAGCCAATCAGGATTAGCTGGAGAAAAGAAAATTCTCAGATTTCAGTAAATTCTTAAGTTTTATGGTAAAGATTTCATTAAGAGGAACTTACACCAATGTTAATGTGTATGATGTAACAGCTTATTTGCATTCAAATAGCACCAGCAATGATTTTTGTCTTCAAACGTGCATTTTGATTGTAAAAATTGCTTGTAATAACGGTAATACCAGTAGCTAATTTCATGCATGTTATGAATCATATTCACCTCCTCAATATTTCACTTCCAAATAAAAACTTATGCCCTGAACTATGAAAACCTATGAAGGCATCAACAGATGGTGACATTTCAGCACTTGTTCAAAATACATGTATTTGCACTAGATATTTATACCAAACTAGAATAAATAGGGTCACATATGACAGGTGGTCTCTTAATTCAGGTGATTTATAAAGGAAAAAACCATTTTGGGAACCTCTCATCTAGGTCACATAAGACAGGTTTTCCTTTAATTCAGTGGGTTGCTAAGGCATCAGGTTAGACTGTAGACTGTATGACAGGAGTGGTTGATTGATTAACCCTTTAGCAGATTAACCTTTGCATAATTACATCATACTTTTGGCAGAATGAGGTGACGCCATACAGGTATATAATATTTATAATATAGACCCTTTAACTATTACTGCGGCTCTATGATTTTGATTGGCAAAATGATACAGATACCCGCAAAAACATTGACGGCGTAATAGTTATTGATTGTTTTATAACATCATTTTCTGGGAATGAAAAAGGGAGGGGGCATGGAAATAATATTACAAGTCTGCAGGACTGATGGGTGTGGGATTTAAACCAGTCCTTCTAATTTTTTGTGGTCTCGGACTAACAGACTAGTGTTACTGTTACACCCTAATTATTTAAACATGAAAAATAAACTTAACTTCTGATAGAAAATTTATGGAACACAGAAAGAAAAGCAGAATACTATACTGTATGCAATGTAATGAGTGGGGCTAGGAAAACTCATGTGAGGGGTGGAGACAAAGTTCATTTTCTAAGACAAACGGAGTCAAGAAAAATAAGATATGGATTCATAAATTCTTAAAACTCAGGGGCCTACATGATTCTTGAAGTTCATGACATTATATACATGTATCTAGAACTAAACAGAATATGTCATATTTGTATTACAAGATATTACATATTACCTGTTCAGCGGAGGTCACATGGGGTATTAGCCTCTGTAACAGGTACATGCCTATGTTCATGACCCTCATTTGATTCTTACCAAACAACACACCTGCAAAATAACAAAAAATACTGGCAATCAACGGGTTAATCTGTTTTGATCTTCAGCTTAGAATGTTAGAATACAACATCACCGAACAATTGATGGTTTGCTGTAACATGACTCAGACTTTATACGTTATGTAGGTAGGTAAGTGAAATGTAGAACCTAATACATGGCAGTGTGACTTGGGCTTTACCACTGAAATTGATGCAACCATAAGAGTCATAACTGACAGATTGTTGAACAGTTGTTTTGGTTGGTTGTTGTATTGTTGTTGAATATCCCACTCAAGAATTTTTCACGTACCCGGTATATGAAGACATCACCATATGCCCAGGGATGAGATTCAACTAAAGTCAAAATAGAGGAAAATGGCTCCTTACTAGGAACCAAATGGTAAAAATAAAGATTTACCATTGCAGCAAAATTTAAGAAAAGGAGGAATTCCTTCAGTCAGAGGAAAATTCTCATCTCTGTATGCCAGTGAAGAGTGTAAAATTTTGCCTATGCTCAGCACTTATGGCAGTAGAGCAGGGAGGGTTCTTTAACGTGCTATCACCTACTGTGGCGTGGCACCTCGGTTTTTACTGCCTCATCCGAAAGACAGGGACAGCCAACCGCGACGTGGTTTAGACTTGTACCCCAGACCTCTCGATTCGAAGCCAAACACACTAACCACTAAGCCATGACAACCCCTTGACAGTGGTGTAAAATAATACAAAAACAAATAAAAATTGTATTTGAACTTACTAGCACCATGAGACCAGAACTGATCTATTGGAATCCCAGCCATAACCACCTCCTCCATCAGTCTGTCATTAAGCAGGTGTACTGAGGGGTAACAGGAGGCTGTTTGCTTAAATGAAACAGAAATGTGAAATACAAATACTCCCTGTGGACAGCAAAGATCTTCAAGGTCAATTTTTCAAATTACTCAAAGATCAAGGTCACTTGCTAGCGAAAGTTAGATTTTATCACAAGGAATATACATGCAAGACCTAAACTATATACCCCTGAACTTCAGATGATGAGGGTATATAAATTCAAAATCAGACAACATTGAATATATTGGTCCTTGTTTTGAAATGTTAAACTGATGACTGTAAAATTAATTCTGCACGGGGCTTGCACTGGAGGGCAACAAGAGTGATGATCAAAGCTGACCTAACATTGAATGGAGTTGCCCTCTGTAAGCAAAGAAGTTTACAGCCAGACTTGTAAAAGATGTCATTTACATGAAGTCGGTGCATACTGAAACTCTTGTTTTTGTACCACGTAAAATAATCTTAATCATAAGGAGATGTTTCTGAATACATTAAAACAGACCTATATGTTTAGCACTCAGGGCGTCTAAGCAGTGAGGGAAAATAAAACCGCTGACAACTTCATGTACAATTATTGTCACTTGGGACTGTAAGTCTTCCTTTAATAAATTGGTTGGTTGTATTGTTGTTTAACGTTCCACTCAAGAATCTTTTACTTATATGGAGACTTCACTATGTGCCAATAACGGGGCGACACATTTTGCAAATATCTGCTCATTTACTTACCAATAGAATAGTCCATAAGTGTTCAAAATTTTTCTCACAGACAACACTTGTACCAGCCCAATGAGTCTTCAGGAACTTCTTGGTTACCGTTTTCTTAAATGTAGAACAGTTTGCCATGTACATGAATATTTACCATAATAGAAATATATTTGTATTGGTTGATTGTATTATTGTTCAACATCCCGCATAAGAAACTTTCACTTATATGGAGACATCACCATATGCCAGTGAAGGGCTTTAAATCTGACCTATGCTCAGCACTTATAGCCATTGAGAAGTGAAGAATCTTTAATTTGCCAACACCAAATGTGACATGGGACCTTGGATTTTACTGTTCAAAATACAGGGGCAGCCAACCACAGCATGGCACAGATTCAAACCCATGACCTCAGAATCAAAAGATAAACGTGCTAGCCACTGAGTTATGGTGGCCCCTATTTTCATGGCCATTATTAATTTTTTTTATGTTGTAAATGCAATAAGACAGATCTACTAGATATTTCAAAACTAGCAAAGAAGTAGAAATAAATTCACTTCATCTAAAAGGTTTGAATATTCATATACACTTGTGCAATAAAAAAGCATTGAATTTTTTAAGCTGAATTAGCATACAGGTAAAAGACACTCATGACTCATTACAGACATTGACCATAAGAAATTACAAGTCAGATATGAGCTTCTTAATGGCTGAATGGGTAAAGCATTGTGCTTAAAGCATTAAGCCTCTGATCTTGAGTCAGCAAGGATTTGAGTCTA
>JACSZP010003854.1:4109-14291 GCA_016161895.1 Pinna nobilis | reverse complement strand
AGCGGTCTCAATGTGGGAAAAATAATAATCCATTATTGAACGGGACCAGGTATCCGGAAAGAGTCAGGTTCACTTATTGGCATACCATTACCATCCCAAATATTCCATAGAACGCCTACTCTTAATTACACTCTCGATAAATATTCTAGGCGATAGGCATTTAATTGTGCCTGATAAGGGGCTTATGAATGAAATGGGATGGGATTGGTAAACAATAATTAAATCAATGCATTGAAATTATCTTAACGCAGATGGAACATCGATGGTAAATTTCTGAAAGAAAATAACATAGATCTCAATGAAAAATAGAAAAATACACTGACTGCGGAAAAATAAAAACGGGAATGTGACATGCAGTTGCAAAGTTGACGTGCGTGTTTGTTGTGAATGAGGGGGGCATTATCATTTCAACCTCCACTTTCTGTAAGCTCTCTCAATACTTATGAGTTTTTTTTCAAAAACAAACATATTTACATTTCTCTAAATGCATACCATGTACGCATGTTGAAAAAGGTGAAGATTAGTTTTTGTGTTTTCACTGTTTTACGCAAAGCGTGACATTTCAGTCATATGGCGGCATTCAGTTTAACGTGATGGTGGAAACATTCCGGTTACAACTACACCTAGGTACAGAAAGTCGACCTACCGCAGGTAGACTTTCTCACATAATTAATATCGATTTCAGATATCAAATCTTAAAGAGCGACCGAATTAAATATTTAAATATCGTACACAAAACCTCGCTATTTCGCGAGAAAAGAGGTCAGAGAGTTCGTCAAAGCTTTCATAACAACATTAAATTGTGTTATAGGAAAGGGAAATGTTTATTGTTTGCAAGAAGAAGTATGTCTTCAATTCTGTAGAAGCGGCATAAAATTATGAAACAATAAAGAGATGAGGCCAATATTGTTATATAATTACAGTTAAACCTGTTTAAAGAGACCGTCCAAGGAAATGAGCAAATAGGGTCATATATCTTAATTCAGATGATTTATACAGGAAAACTACATTTTGGTAACCAGACATGTAGGTCACATATGGCAGGTAGTATTTTAATTCAGTTGGTCACTGAGGCAGTTTGGACTGTACAGTGAATATGAACAGCTACAAAAGGATTTCTTAAGTATTTTTAAAGTTGTAGCGAAAATGACAGAATGGAATTAATGAAGACTCTTTACATTTGCAGTGCAGTTGATATTCCAAAATGGAATTGAAATAGGTATACGATGGAACAATTACATTGAAGCCTACTTATATTGAACTCTGGTATATTGAAATCGCGCTTAATTCGTATGAACTATTATTTCCCGGCTAAATTACTTTCTTAATATTGAATCCTGTTACTCGAAAACCTTGTTAATTCGAATGAAACCATTTATTTTCTTTCGATTTCGATATATCTGGGTCATTTCTGAACATTTCTATTCATCTCTTCAGTTTCATGATGTATAATCCTGTCTTACTTTATGAAATAATTTTATGTTACAGAGGTTAATGGACTTGAACCATTTCCCTATCTCTGTAGCGTGAAACGGCAAATTTGAATTTAACCTACCATTGGTCTGTATTCATTCCATATTCTTCCCATTAGCCTGTCATGACCTTCATTGAATTGTTGCCCCAAGACATGAGGGCTTGTCATAGTTCTGGGTCCAAACTGCTCCTTGACCTTAATTCATACGTACCTTCTTTTTTTTTTCTTATTCTTTTTTCATGGTTCAAAATTTCTAAAGTAAGCAAAGTTTCAGGTTGCTAGAAAAGGGAACAGTGTTAGCTATTATGTTTTTGTTGATTTATTTTCTCTTATGTCAAACGAAAATCGAACCTAGAATCACCTTTGCTCAAGTTCCACTTCTGAATTAAAAATGGTCAGCGTTTTCTTTTCTTTTACAGGATTTGTGCATTATTCTGAAGGACGATTTATAACTCGGCATCTGCTAATATTCCTAACACACTTGCTGGTAAAATACAATGATCTACCGTGAAAGTAAAACTTTTTCTTATATCCACAGAGTTATCGTTATGATTAATGCAAAATGATTAATAGAATCTTCCCCTACCTAGGGTATGTCAGAGGAATCTCTGTCTGGGGGATAAGACTCTTGGATATCAAACCCGAGACACGCCAAGGGTTTAATTTTCAAGAATCTTACCCAGAGGATGGAGAGTTCTCTGCCATACCATCAAGGGAGGGGATAATTATATTTCTTCCATCATTTGAAATTTCATGTTTGTATTAAATTGAAGTAGTTTTATTAACGTTTGAAGCGACCGAGTGTGACGTTATGGTAATAGTGACGCTACACTTCCGGAGTGTAGTGCGTGAAGCTTGTCATTACCATAGGGGTTGGCAAGAAAATCTTTTCGTGTGATAAAGGAAGATAAATCTTCGAATGATGGGAGAACATTAGAATCAGCCATTGAATTTCTATATGTGACGTCATAGCGCGTGCCAGCTGTCTTTCCCTAGGGAAAGACAGAGTTATCTTTTCACGGGTAGACATTTTCTTTCACGGCCATGTGTGGGAGAAACACATATCATCAATAGGTTTCGATGTCATGCTACAAGCGCCTTACCGGAAATAATAGTAGGGTGGTGTAGACTACATTTTACCTTGTGGAGTTTGTTAATGGTCTACGGCAATTTGACTTTTTTTTATAGCTTATTCTGTATTTAGAATATTTTCCTCATTCAGCAATGTAACTGAATGTTGATTAGTAGCTGGCTTCAAATCCTGACGTATGCTCTGCAATTACGTCATTAGACGATAAGAAATCTTTAACGTGCTAGTGACTACTAATACACGAGACCTCAATTTTTATCGTCTTACCAGAAGGACACTAAGAAGCTTCCTGTCTCGAGAGCTCCCGATTTGAAGGATGAAAGAACAACCCCACCCGTAAAATAATACGCTGCTTACATCAATAGGTTTTGGTAAATGTAAGTAAAGGGGTAAAGTAGAAGATACCAAGGGGCATTCCAAATTCAAAAATTCGACGACAGACAAAACCGTGGCCAAAACAAAAAGGAGACAAAACTACACACAGAAGTACACTTATACCTTTAAAAAAGTGAACCACGAACCCCACTTAAAACCGGGGGTGAGTTCAGGTGTTCCGGAAGGGTAAGCAACTCCTACTCCGCGCGTAACACCCGTCGTGTTACACATTGTCCAATACACAAATAAGTCACAATTGGTGATGGTCATAAATTAGTGGATTTTGTGGCATGCAAATATAAGAGCATTAGGATACCGGCGGTCACAAATATTTACGGATATAAAGTTACATTGTTATATTAGGTAGCTATATTCTAATATTTGGAAGAAAGATAGAAGCTTTGTCATTTTCATATTTATCACCCGATTATGTTATTGTAGTTTGTCATTAATCTGTAAGTGCACTATAGGCTACAATTAAAGCAGATTTATTTTTGCGACATCTCGGGGATTTTATAGAAGAAGAATAGATTGAATTCGACCTGCTTTGGGATAATTTCAGACAAGAAGAATACAAGCAAGATAAATAAAAAGAAACTGCTAAAGTTCAATCGCATTATTGCTAGAATATTTTCAATTACACACTCACAACAACGCGGCAGACATATTGAAATGAAGAGACAGTAGAACCTACTTATATTGAACTCGGATATAATGAAACCCCGCTTAATTTGAAATGATTTTCATTATCCGGCTAAATTACTTTATTACTAGGTTAAAACAGCTATTTTGAAAACCCTATTTATTTAAAAGAAAAACTAATTCTCCTACGGCTTCAACATATCAGGGTTCGACTGCATATAGTACAAAGATATATTTGACCCATTAACATGTAATTGAAGAAGTATCAATGAATATTCGAAAAGCCATGTCTTTGTAGATATGACAAATAAAATAAAACTAAAGAACAGCGTCACTCCCATTTTAACTTGTATTATTTCATGAAGAAAAGTTACACCATGAAAAATTATGAAATGCATTCAATTGTTGATTAACTGAAGGGTAGAAGTACGCCATTATGCTATTTTGTTAGAAAAACAAGGAAAACAATCCAAGGAGAGGAGAATATCAATCAGAATCTTGTGATTTGCCACATAAAAAGGATTCGTGCCTCTGTAAATAAGCTTATTTCTAAGTCTATCCCTGGTGGCGATTTTCTGTCCTTGAGGAATTATGCGCTTACTCCAGTGGTCCTAACATGTACGGACTGTCAGAACTAAGTGCTAAGCCCTAAGCAGAAGTGAAAACTCTCAGGTTATTAAATCCGTATTAGGTAATATGGGTATGGTAATGTACCAGAACATGTCTGCCTAGTGTAAAGGCAGGATTAGTACCAATTGATAAGCAGACATCTATCATTTAAATCATCCTCACAAATTCATAATCGTCGACTCCATTGAACAACACAGACAAGTAAGTGTTCCCTCACGATTAAGTTAGTTATTACATTTCATATGTACAATGTATATATAAATATATATTCTCTATTTGAAACTGTGCGTCTAATTAAATTTTAATTTACTTAAGTTTTCTCGATTTTCAATTAATTTGCATATTAACTTAATATGGTGAAAAATTAATTTTGGAAAGAGATTTATTAGTTTTTGTTTAATTTGCGAATCAGATTTATATGAATGAAGCTTCTGTTAATATCTAAAATGTATTCGAATGTATTCGTATATTTGCTTACATTATCAACCGTAGTAGGTTTAATTGCACATTAACTCTTGAGCCTCTTTGATATAAACGACATAGTATACAGTTGTAACAATTGAGAGAAATTTCTTTGTAATTTCTACCTGCTGTTATTGTATAATTATATAGAATATTCAAGGAGAAGACATAAACTAAGTTTCGAAAATCATCAAGTGTATTTTGCTCGAGTATTCCGATAACGTTTTCTTTTATGAAACATTTTGTATGCATAATTTCATTAATTTAATAAGAAAGTTCAATAAGCCACTGTTGTAATTCTTAATGACTAATTTTCAAATATCCTTTCTTCCGTTTACTTTGTATTAACTAAAACATTGAAAATTCACGTTTCCGCAAATCATCATACACGGATGAGATGCAAACCTATACCTATCAAAGAAAAGTACATCAACATTTTTGGAACCCTTGAAGTAGGCATACATAAAAATTTTACAAAGTTTTACTACAAAACATGATACAGTTGTATACTTAGCTAATGAATCTTGTGTCTTTAAGTAGTGGTGTGTAATATTACTTTTTAGAGTAGTTATGATAATTTCATATCAGCAATACGTACTGATTGTTTGGTTGCGATATAAAAAAGGACCCCCATTGATCAGTGACTATGAGAACCACGCATAAACCAGGCATAAACCAATATTTTAATCGTATTTATGTGTTAAAAATGTCCCAGAATAGAACTATATTTTTCGATATGATAAACAAAGGAATCTGAACATAGCTAGATTTTCAGTTTTTCTGATAGGAAACATTATTCCGTTTTCTTTCGTCTGAATACTAGACAGTGAAAGACACAGACAATAGAAAAAACTTGTAAAAATCTGTATTGTGTTGTATCTTAATTTCATGATTGTATTATATATTATTTTCCAGAGATATAAATCATGAGAGGTATGTTTTTAATTTGTTTTATGCATGTGCACGGCATCAATGTATCACTAATCAAAAATGCATTCACACATACAAAAAGTAGTACTGTAAATTATTTTATTAAATAGAAATGGCAGTATAAAGCTACCATCGTTTAAAGCATTGTTAATGCAACGGAAAGTAACATTCATGATATGCAGAATTTAAAGCAATGGATTGAAGAAGAAAATATTTATCACAGCGCACTCCTTTTGTCTCTCCTTTCTGTGGCGTCATTGATATTTATGTACTCAGACAATATAATCACAATTTATTTGAGATTTACTTTTTAACAATCTGATGCCTCGAGAACAAAAATGCTTGAACTCAGCATGTATTACTGTACAAGTTATACAAAAGTGAGCATGGCGCTGTGTTGGTCTAACGTCATAAGAGTCAATAACAATTGTCTGTAATTCATAACATGTCTGACGCATAATTATACCGAACGTTTTAAGGTATTTATAGAAACGGCTGTAGCATTCTTAATCTACAGGAATTACGGAAACTAACTACAGTCGAACCTGTTTTAAGAGATTGACCAAGGTAAGGAGCAAAAAGGGTCACATATGACAGGTGGTCTCTTAATTCAGGTCTTTTGATATAGGAAAAACATTTTGTGGAACCACTCAGTAGGGTCACATAAGACAGGTTTTCCTTTAATTAAGTGGGTCATTAAGGCAGGTTAGACTGTATATAACTTAGAATTGACAACTTCAGTTTCTAAATTGTTTTATATGGCGAGTAGCAAGGGCTGACAAAACAGCCCTGTTAAGAAAGAAAATTTACCTATTACAGATTTATCAATATTCGCCAAAATTGAATATTACCCCATGTTCCTCTGAGCGATTACTACTTGGAATCTGTAATTTGCATATCCTAATGTTACCAAGAAAGGCGTTTTGTTAGCTTTAATGCACAAATGTAGTTATGATACATGTATTTGTTCGTAAGAGTGTATGAAGAAAAATTACGTATCACTGTCTATGGCTCTCCATTTAATTACATCTATGACTTTTTGTATACGCCGGTAAATTAATCGATGTAATTGAGAATAGTCTTTCAAATATTAGTGCCTCGTGAACAAAAATACTGGATCTCAGTATCTTTGTAAAAGTTTTCAAATTGGCTAGTGAAGTGAGCATTCGACTGTGTTGGTCTGACGTCATACGAATTAATTATAAGTGTCTATAATTCAAAACTGTTTTAAAGGATATTGTATTAAAAGCGGTTACATGATGTGATGAACGGCACCTCTATTGAAATAAGTGTAGGCTTAAATACAATACTTTGTATTGTCAGGATACAGAGACGGTTAGAAATATCAAAGAGGGCATTATAGAGAGTAATTCAAAGTAATGTAACAAAGTTGGAGAAAAGACGAACTAGTCCTTATTTATTAATTGTTCATTATTTCAAAACGAACGATGTTACGGTTTTATACTCTCCAAAACATATTTGTTGGCATTATATAGGCTACTATTAAAAGAAAAGTTCGATAAAGAAATCTTGATCACAACAGATAGGTAAGGATTGAGTATGTACTTATACCTATATTGCAATTAGGGAACTGTCATTATATGTACATGTACCTTAAAACCCCAATCACACGATAAAAGGTAGCTATACACTCATCGCTGATAATGCACAAAAGGAGAAAAAGAAATCCCGGTTCAATTTGCACGAGCACGATAATACAACTTCTCTGACGATTATAGTGGCACCATCTATATCTTTTATCTATGTAAGACAAGATTAATTACTACTGTAAGTACGCAAGGTCGATTTCGTAATCTCAAAATGAGATGATTTGTAATGCAATGTAATCAGGGGTTTAGAAAAAAGTGCGAGTTCTCCCTAAAAATCGTTTTAAGAGATCTATTTTTGTTTAAATAATTATCATCCGAGACGTTTATAGAATATAACATCTTAAACTGTCCGTCTGCCTGAAAATAACTTATAAAAATGCTGGAGTTATCACACATTAGCAGTCTGATGTTTGAACTTTGTGTATGTTAGCAAATTTAAGATAAAAAAAATCAGTTGTTTGTTTAAAAGAAGAATCTCCGTAAAAATGGCGTTTTTTGTTCAGAAGTCAAGAAGTAGAGAACGTATTAAGCAATACGTGTAGCGTTATTCCTAGTGTATTGCCCGATCTGTTGAACCGCACACCACAAAATATCTTTTTATGTTTTTAAGTCTTCAGATAGGTCGCCCCGGTATATAATCCGCAGGTTATCTGCTATATATACATACTCTTAATAGAGTATAAACATGCAAATAAAAGATCGCAAGAGGTGGGCCTAGTCCATTTTAGTACGATCTAAACATAGGCTACAGTTAAATGTAATGAATTTTGTAGTGAAATTATGTGTATATATTATGTACATCAATTGATAAGTATACAGACTTTAAACTTGACAGACATTATATAGCCTGCATATTTTGGAGATTTTGGAAAACATCTCATCGGACTGCCCGCTTGAACAGATGGCAGAGGTATTTCTCTATGTTTTAAAACGTATAGCCTGCTGGCAATACTCAAGAAATCACGCTACATGACGTATTGCTGAGCTGTAAAATGGGAGTGTTTAAGGGTTTTTTTTAATACTATGTGAGTAAAACAAACATCAACGACATCTTACAAAGAAAATAGACGCCCGGTCAATACTTATTAAGATGAATTATGCTTCATAGATAATGCTTTCAAAATTTGAAATTGAAGAAGAGAGCAAATTTTGTTTTCCTATTTTCATTTAACTTTTATGATAGTCATATTTAATCTCCGGTTTTAGTTACTTTCATTTTGTATTACTTTCGTTTTAGCACTGGTCCCACTGGTTGCTTGCTTTTTAACATTTGGTGAGTAGACTTTATGGTAAGGACGAGGAAAGATAACTCGAATGTCGGCACGTAATGAAACATCTTGTCTTCGTTATGTCCTTAGAATTTTAAGGTACATTCAGAATTTTTACGGTTATGTCTTGGCGGTATCATTATTTAGAAATGTTGTCATATGCTCAGGAATTTACCTATGAATTTTGGTATCTTTAACGCGCCACACTAATCCATGCTCATGCTCATGCTCCACACCAGTGAGCGTTGACTCCGGATTCCCTCAAGGATCCGTCCTAGGACCCAGCCTCTTCCTCTTCTATATCAACGACCTACACGAGAAGCTAACATCTACCGTACGCTTATTTGCGGATGATACCATCGCATACCTCACCATTACCTCAGAAGACAGTGGCAGAACTCTCCAGGAGGACCTGGACAAATTGGGACGTTGGGAGGTCCACTGGTGCATGAAATTTCATCCGGACAAGTGCAATGTTTTGAGGATAACCAACAAGAAGACTCCAATCAAGACAGACTACCACCTCCACGGCCAACTCTGCAGGAAGTCGAGTCAGCAGTGTACCTTGGTGTAACCATTTCAAACACCCTGAAATGGGATGCTCACATCCAGAAGATCATCGGTAAGGCAAACAGGACACTAGGCTTCCTGCGGCGAAACCTACAAATTCGGTCCACCAAGATCAAGACGTTGGCATACTTCAGGCTTGTAAGACCCCTGCTGGAATATGCCTGTACTGTATGGAACCCCTACACCAAAGAAAACATCAACAGGATCGAACAGATACAAAGACGAGCTGCACGATTTGTCACCTGTGACCACCGCAAAACATCTAGTGTGTCCGTTATGCTCGCGAAACTGGGCTGGAGGTCTCTACAGAAATGCCATCAGGACGCCAGACTATGCATGTTATACAGGATTGACCGAGGCCTAGTTGCAATCAAGAAAGGAGGAAGACTGCTACCACCTCGCAGACTCGGGAGATCCGTTCACACCAAGTCTTTCCAGCTCCTCACATGCAGAATCGACGCCCGGAAGATGTCATTCTTTCCCAGGACGGTGAGAGACTGGAATGCCCTGCCGCCAGACATCGTCCAGGCAGATACACTGGCTGCCTTCAAGGCCAATGTATCGAAACTATAATCCTCCTACCATGTTTTTATCCTGTTTTTAACCAATTTTTAATCCTGCGCAGAACCACGCTCCATGTGCACTACCCAACCATTGCGTAATCTTCAGCTAGTTGAAGGAGGCAATTACCAGGCAGATGCAGATGCAGATGCAGATGCTCCCAGTTTTACTGTTTCGTCAACAGAGCATGGACACTCAGCTACTATGACGCATAAATCGGACATCCGGTCTCAAAACTGACACATAGGGTCCGTATCTACTGTATTAGCTCTAAGCGATCACTTACAAGTAAAGTGCTGATACCTGCAAACGTTCCATAATAATTTTCCACAGCACATAATGAATGTATCATGATTTTCAACATAACACAAAATCATATTTTCAAATGCGTGTCACTGCGTTTGTTTTAATGTAAATTGATCCATGCATACATATGAATAAGATTTAGAATTTATAGTCAATAGAACTGAGATTATTTCATCGGAAACATTTTTCCTGTTATAAATTTATTTATGCTTTATCTGTAATGGTTTCAGATTTAAGTCTTGCAGTACAGAAATGTATCTCTTG
>JACSZP010003853.1:0-28498 GCA_016161895.1 Pinna nobilis | reverse complement strand
AATATAATTGTTTAATTTGTGTTTCTTTTTTCGAGTTAATTATAGGGGGAACGCCCATTTTAGACCTATTTCTCACAGCTACAGATAAAACTGTCAACTTTGGATGTACGACGGCCAAGTTGCCAAAGTTCAAACGACGTTGATTAATATATATGCTCCTATAACATGTTCTGATGCTGCGAACATTAAATTTCTGTAATTTAGTGTACCTGTGACCTGAGTTTACACCGTCAGTATTCTAGCCAAAGGGAACACAACTTAATTCACGTTAATCTTCAATGCACACTCCTGATTCACCACAACACAAATATCCGGTTATAGACATACATTGCAAATTATCATATGGGTTACGAAAGCCTCGAAACGCTTTTATTAGCGTATATAGCCACACCTATGTTTTGATAACCGGTATCATGTAATTTTCATATATGCTACATAGAATGTTTCTCTCTCCTGTTTTAGGGAGAGTCGATAAAAAAACCAGAGGAATTTCAGATTTTGTCCTCGTTAAGGGTAGATAATATAAGAATAAAAATGGAATATTTAATTTTAGCTAAATTGTTAAGTGACTTTAATCATAATAAGTAGATCCACAAAAAAGAGTTAGCCTTGTGAAAAGGGTTTCAAAGTTAAGCTGTTTGGCATTGCTAAGAAAATCTAAGCCATCTTCTTAGGAGGTCTTAATAGCAAGAGCCCAGTGTCTTCTAATACTACATTTCATTTTTACATGATATTGATTTATATTTGGGGCTAAGTATGGTAAGATGGTATGGTACTGTTGTTTAACGTCCCACTCAATAATATTTCACTCATATGGAGACGTCACCGTATGCCGGTAAAGGGCTACACATTTTGCCTATGCTAGGCACTGCTGGCCGTAGAGTAGGGAATGCTCTTTGACGTACCAACACCTACTGTGACACGGGGCCTCGGTTTTTACTGTCTCATCCGAAGGACAGGGACGGCCAACCGCGGAGTGACGCTGACCCAGCTCGAACTCGGATCTTCCAATTCGCAGTCGAACACGCTAACCACTCGGCCACGGAGGCCCTAGTATGGTAAGATATAATAGTGTCCTATTATTACTTACTTACATCACAAGACAGATAAATGCAATCATATTTGCCATTTTGCAATAACTACAAGGGAACTATTTCATATACCAAGTGATACCCCATAATGTCTGTGCGAGACTAGTAGTATAGTTTATTCGCCTTTAGCATTTCGGCCAATCAGCATAGTACCTCCAATGGTAGATGAACGTAACTCTACGTAATCTTCCCGCTGAAATCACGTGAGTATCAATCATTCAATCACTATTGGAAACAATAGTCCGCACAAACGTTATCGGGTTTCACCTGGTACATGAAGTAGTTCCATTGATTGAATAAATTAAGTCACAAGTAATGAAAAGTAATGGAGGTCTTGGACAAGTTTTTTTCCTAATAACTAATTCATTCTTCTAAGCTTGATACTCGTTCATTCAAATTATCGAGAGCCGAGTTTTACTGGATATACTCCATTTGTACCTGTCAAACGGTAAGAATCAGCAAAAACCAACTCTCAACCATGCTTAAGAGGTAAAAACATTTGGCCATATCCTGTTGTACATGTTTACACGTTTTCTTTGTGTACATCTTTGTATAAAACGAATATCATGCTACAGGGTTGATTCAGAAACAAGCAAAGACAAACGAGAGGGTTGGTGCACCGTCCTCGTGCACGGGTTAATATCCTTTTAAGCTGCAGTCACGTATTTTACCAGTTCAGTTAATCTTCCAATATTCCCAAGGGCTCTTTATAAGATCATTTATAAGAAACCATCCTTAAATTCGTTGGTTTAGACAGTCCCCTAACATAAAATAAAAGCCTGAGCTCAAGGATAGCCACATACAGCTGGAATTTGGACTGGTGAGAGGAATATATGTTAAAAGAATAATTCAGGTAAATTTTATGTTTATGGATAATTCTTAAGTTTTTGCGATCCTTATGATTGCCTTATTCTTATTCCTGTTGTTTTTTATAATGCAATATAATAATTTTTCGATTGAAATCTAAAAAGGGAACATTATCTGTAACTCCTCAAAGTTTGAAATCAATTTAGACTAGTGTTTCATTCAACCTATCAGGATTTTTTTAACACTTTGGGATTTAATAGATAAAATAAACAGAAAAAGTTAATGTCCTTAACCTTACAAAAAGCATCAGTCATATGCATTTGAAATAAACATAGTTGTTTAATCCAACCCTGCGAAAGAGTAAAATGATTTTATGATTACCTATTAAACTAAGAGAACCTCGATGACTCAGTTAATTAAATCTTCTCAGTATCAAATTAAATCAAAATTTTTATATGTCAGACCTCTTAAGAAGGTATTGTCCTGGTATTCTGCTTTCCTTATATGGTACCATGGAAAGGTTGTTTTTTTGGGGGGCAGAGTATAGAATCTTTGATGCTGACTAAAAGCATACAATTTTCGCTTCAGTCTAATCCATATATAGACTTATGTTGACTCTTAGTAAATTATATAGGCAACAAACCAACATGAGATAGTATCACTAAATGTTCAAACGCCAATAAACGTTTATTTGTGAAGGAAATTGCATTCAAAACAACTGTCACATTTAAAATATAGAATCATTTTATTGAGTAATTCTTAGGATAGATTACCTTAATGAATTATGAAATATATTTTGTCAGTCTTCCAACATTTGATCTAAATAAAATCATATAATTAATGGTATGTTGTTAAAAGAAAAAATTAATTCTCTTTGAAAAAAAAGTTGCTTGTATCTAGTTAGTTTAGAGAATGTATTCATCACGATTGTGTTCATTTCAGACCCTCCAATATGAATCACTTTACTTTTATCGCCGTGATCTGTTTAGCAATATTTTGTTTGGTCAACGGACAAAGCTTCGCAAGATCATCAAGGACATCATCAAAAGGTATTTATCTTTGCTTTTTTTCTTTTCTTTTTTGTCCTTTACTTCTTGCCTCAATCGGCAAGTTTCCATTGATATCGTGGCAACCGGTTTCAATTGGTGGAACGGGGAACATGAAACCACAGTTACGGTTTTAAGAGCAATTTGAAGTCCGGGGAACCTTTTATATCTGTATGTTCTATCGGAAATTAAAAGTACCTACAGAAGTATTTTATAACTAATTTAGAATAATTAACAGTAAAAGTAATTAACAGAAACAATGCTCATTGGGGACCTTGAAGTATAGTACAAAAAGTATATAAAAAGCTGGCAAGACAATCTAATTATATTGGTGAATAAGTATTTGCTATATATCGTTTGACTAAGAAACAAATATAACATCCGCAGAATTTATTGGATAAATGTTCATATCCTTTGTTTGATTTAGACTTCAGATATACAAATCAACATTGATTTGCTTCCTTTTATTTTCATAAATGGAATTGATCTTACAATGAAAAAAGATTTTCTTTAATTTTTTTTAAATGATATAAAACATTTTATTGAAACTGGACAAGTTTTCAGCTGAATTTTTTAGCTACTACTTAATATTGTCTCATAGATTATTCTATATCTTTTGAAACTGATATTCAGATTATTTGTTATTTAGATACCCAGGGTAAATAGCATATTTTACTGTTGTACTATGGTGTTATTTTCTCGATACGGAAAAAACAAAACGTTATCCGCATAGTCCTTAGAGTCAATACTAGTATTACATTAAGGTATTTAGAAAAGAATTTCTGTGACCTTGTATGATTAAGCTTTTATTAGCCAAACATAAAGAGCCACGATTCGTATCCTTTTTAGTTGTTCCATTGTTTTTCGTTTCAAGTATAGGTATAAAAAGAAATAAAATACGACAAAGTACGTTTTATGCAGGTTCTATTTTCATTTAATATACATGTAGTTGTTTTTATTCTTAATTAATCGTACTGTTGATAAATGTCCCACTCGAGAATGTTTTACTTATTTGACGACGTCACAGCAGGCTGTTGAATGCCTTTTCATCTTTGACTATGCTTTGGATTTTGAACAATGGACCAGTGACGATACTTAATCGTACTAACACGTACTGTGGCACAAGTACTCGGAAACTCACGACCTTGCGATCTGAAGATAGGCTGGTTAGTTGTATTGTTGTTAAACATTCCACTCAGGAATCTATCACTAAAATGAAAGCGCCTTAATGTGCAGGATAAGGCGGCAATTTTTTTTCTTTTTTTTTTTTAATTTTTTTGGCTGTCTTACCAGAAAGACAGGGACATCCAATTGCAGCGTGGCTCGGATTCAAACCCATGACCTCATGATCAGATTGCAAACACGCTAATCAGTAGGGCACGGCGGCCCCGATATCAATTGATATAACACTTTGTCTGACAATACTAAATTCAAACAACCCTGGCGTATCCAGGGGTCCGTTGTTGTCCTACTCTTTATTTTGCATTCCCTGTCGGAACTACGAAATCGATTACTGTTAGTTGCCTTTACCTTTTCAAACATCCCAAAATTTAAGCTAAAAAATGTCAAGCCTTTGACTACTGCACATTTGGTTTAAATTCTTCTGAAATCTGTCGCGGTCTGTAGTATAACCAAAGATTTCCAAGACGTTTTTCCCTAAACATAAATTGACACTGTTCCTGTTTTTGTCTTTGTTGATGCTGCTTTTCCTACACTGTTTCCAACCAAAACATCTCTTATTGTTATAAGTGTTTCGTTACTACCATTATGAATATATACGAATTACTGCATATGATTTAAACACACGGGGCAAACATTTTTTTCTAGTTCCCCCTTCCTATAAACCTTTGCTGATTTTCAATTATGTTTTAATTTACTTCCAGACTATTGGCCTGGTCCAGCAGCATACCCAAAGATGGTTTCACCTCAAATGCTCCATCGTTGGATGGCAATGCAACGCCTAAATGGTCTGAGATCAGGTTAGTATCAATACAATATATTCTGGATATGAGGATGAAATGTGTTGCTGACTAACGCTTTGTATTCGATTTTTTGTTCAGGAATATGGTTGCTTTACCAAATACCGATGAATGTCATAAATAAGTGGTTGAAGACCCTTGAGCTGCTGACAATGACAATGATGCAGAGCCATATTTTTATGCTATCCATCCATTCCGGCAAATTCTCAAAAATAGCGCGTTATACTAGTATTTTTTCTTCAAAAGTATATACAGAAGAAATACAGTTCAGATAATTATAAAAGTATTTAGGAATGACTGCAAAAAAAATGTTTGTTTACTCATAACTTCTGCTCTTTATGCGTTTAAGAAGTTCAGAAAACTACAGCTTCGTGAGTAATAAAACGAAGTGTTATAATACAATGATTTTTACTAGACCTTCGTGGAAATAGTATGTTTACATCAAGTATCTGAAATGAAAAGATAATTTCTTTTGGAAAAAGGTATAATTTCTTGAGAAATTTTTCAGCCGGTATTTCAATCTTAAATCTGTATTTAAGTTTTTCCCCGGATTGTATGAAACATTTAGTGTTTAAACAATTCAGATGATCGCCGGGACAATATGGTCTACCCAAGAGCACAGTCCAACGGGTATGGTCAATCTAACTCGATGAGGTCGATGCTGCCGATGCTGATGCTTGCGGACAATGGGCTTGAGAGTGATGACTTACTACCGCTGTGGATGATGAGTGCCCGAGGATAATTACATCCACATTGAAATGATACACAGAAATCCGTTTCTATAGCGCATAGCTGAAGACTGTCTACATAAGATAAATAGCCGTCATGTGATTTGATGTAATGTCGCGATCTCTAATTGGACAAAGTCCGTTTCATGTGTTATGATTTGCGAAATAAAAAAAATACTTCTCTTTAGCTATGTTGTTACTAAAGAGTTGTTCTTTGTATTGACAAATATCATTCCTTTAAAATCTGAAGGTTTTAAATTATAAACTGTGATCTTTCATCGATATGATGCGGAAGATGTATTAGAGTTAGCGCAACTCAAATTGTAGTGTATTGACGGGATGTAGACTTACTAAACCAATATTGCATTACGTTAAAATAAGTAAATAGAGGCTTATTTAGAACCTGTTTTGTATAGAAATTATATAAAAGAGAAATAAAACAAACCTTTTCGAAGTTCTTTTTCCTCGACTTGGACAAATTAGTAAAAGAAAGACAACTCCTGTATCATTAAGACAACAAGTTAATTTTAGACGACTGAATATCTTGCGAGAAAGCGCTACGTTAGATTTAAGTCTAATCATCTACGTCAACTTTCGATTTCTTTGTAACATGATGTCAATTTCGTATAGATTAGTGTATTTTACATGGCTATCTTTTTATCGTAGCCATGTTTATGTGATAACATTATATAGACATTTTTTTATTAAGTTTTGAATTTGGGCCTCCATGGCCGAGTGGTTAGCATGTTCGACTTCGAATCGGAAGGTCCGGGGTTCGAATCCGCGTAGCGCCACTCAGCGGTTGGCCGTCCCTGTCTTTCGGATGAGACAGTATAAACCGATGTCCCGTGTCACTGTAGGTGTTGGCACGTTAAAGAACCTTCCCTTCTCTACGACCATAAGTGCCGAGCATAGGCAAAATTTGTCGCCCTTCACCGGCACACGGTGACGTCTCCATATGAGTGAAATATTCTTAAGCGGGACGTTAAACAACAATACAACAACAACAAGTTTTGAATTTGACTGTGGACTCGCGGCTGGTGTGGCCGATTAGCAAGAGAAGCTATCACCTCCATGGCACCTCGTCCCACTTCTTGATGATCAGACGTCCGTGTTTGTCCAATATTTACCAAAGTTGTAAATTGCATTCCGATTTTTCTGGCAATCAATACCTTGTTATCTGTGATTTTCGTAATTTGTAATTTACAAACATTCGTTGATGATAAAGTAAAGATAACGAAAACTGATCGATCCCATAATTCCTATAATGAATAATAGATAAAGAGAGGCAAAACCGAACCCCTGGATACACCAGAGGTGGGATCAGATGCCTAGGAGGAGTAAGCATCCCCTTTTGACCGGATACACCTGCCGTAAGCCCTGTAGCTTGATCAGGTAAATGGAGTAATCTGTATTCAAAATCAGTGTGTGAAGAGCTGTCTAACAACCGGTATGAAATATGTCAGACAGCATTCAACCAAAGGACAGGCCTAATCGGCAAACTAGACCATTGTGTCAACTGAGGAAGTGACAAAAATCTCTCTTTAACCGAGACTGTTGGAACCCCTCTAGCATCAACTTAGTTATAGTAAACTCGATTTTAAAACTGATCATACGCTGAGAAGGTTCTTGCATATCGAATTAGTTGAGATACACAAATTCCGTGCAGGTGAGGAAGGAATATTGCTACATAAATGTGAGAAATTGACGGAAGTTAAACTGAAGTTCCCGTTCATCATAAAGTTGAGTTGATGCTTGAAGAAACTCCCAAGTTTGACACACTTGACATATGCCGAGTTCTTTTGATAAAAAGACTGATTTCGACTTCAATGGTTCGAACATTTCCCCCTCCATATTTGTATCAATTTTGCACATTAACGTTTATATTCTGACAAAAGTGATCTAAGATTAAACTTAAGATTTCTTTTGGAGGCGCTAGCTTGTGAGTGTAGCACTGAAGAAGATTTTCGGTGGTTTCTTGTACTTTCAAGTGATATGTATCTAAATAGAAGCATTGGAAATACGGGGGACTCAGTACCTTCAAATGAATGTCGCAAAGCGATACTCTGATGTATGGTTACAGTATAGAAAATAACTTTATATACTTGACAATTGGAGAGATTTGTTGCCATCTCCGATTCAATGTGGATTTAATTCATAGTAGAACCTGGCTAGATTAAATACACAGAAGAATGACTTTTCTTTCAAATTAACTTGGTTTTGAATTACTGTCGACCCCATAGGATAAATTGCTCGATACCCGTTGACATTTCTCAAGCTTGTGCCAGCATTATGACGTAACAATATGATCGGAATGTTATAAAATGCGCAAAAAATAACCACACAATAACAACACTTCTTGATTATTTTGATGGGTTGGAAAATTTGTAGCATAATGACTAATATCAGGCTGTGCTATTCTGCTATGAAAACATTTCGCGACAAAGTCAGTAGGATATATATAGGACATAAAACAGGGAATAACGACATGTTGAAATGTTTTTGGTTGTGAATTTCACAGCCATTAGCAATGTTTTACGAGCTATATGCAACAGCATTTATAGTCGGGGCATCAATCTTGTCATTGACGCAGTATTATCGACATTTCCTATCTATAACTTGAGCCTAGTTTCCGTTAGACAGACGATATCCATGTTCTGGACTGGTTAAAGATAATGATGCACTCAGTCTTTCCACGAAACCACTTTGTTACAACTTTTACTGTGTGGGCGAAAAATCTGGTTGTCACCGTTGTAGGGACAAATAATTTCTAAATTCTCTTGGTACTGTAATTTGGAAATCATCGAGCGCGTGGCTGAGACACTGAAGGGTAATCAAAGTTAGATTTTACGTTTGCGCAATTAAGAACCATGTCTGTACAATACCCTAAAAACAATTATTGTATATCACATGAGCAAAAGTTAAATATTTGTGGATGAAATATTGGACAGTAAAAATAGAAAAATTCTCCATATGAAACACACCTTAATGCGGGTCTAATGACAAATCGGCCATTCGACATGTAAAGGAATCAAGAATTACCAAAATGGCACCTATTTTAAATTTGAGTAATATTCTAAATGTCCAGTTGTAAGTCAAAAAACTGTTCAGGTAAAATGCAAGGTTATGTAAGGAAACTAATAAGTCACGAAAAGGAAATATGTTTATATGAATGAGTAAATGATGGATATAACAAACTTTTACCGAAAACATTAAGAAAACTTTGAGTGAAGATCTTTCTCACTTAGAAACTGAGTGAGACAAACAACTCTGAAGATATGAAGAAGAACAGAAACACTAGAAAACTCGGGATTAAAAATTGTATTTCTTACAATTTTAAGAATGTTTCTTAAAAAGTGTGCTCTGAAAAAGTTGTTGCTCTGTTGATACTGTTCCACTTAAAGATGATTCACTCTTATGGGGACCTCATGAAAGTTAAATGAAGGGCTGCTTTTACCCCATTCTCAGTACCTTAGGTCATGGAGCAGAAGGGGGTCTTTAGGGTATCGACACTTACTGTGATCCCATTTTCATTTTTTCGCGCGAAATATGATTCTAGTCGCCTCAATCAAGACTCCAACCAATGGTCTCAAGATCTGAGGACGATTAATACTGTGGAACCACAACGGCTTTCACATTAAAGAAGTGACATTCCGTTACTGACACAAAGTTCAATTCTAACCTGCCAAGCTGTTATTTGCTGTGGTTTTAAAAGAACCATTTATGCATGAATGCCTAATTTATCTACTTCAAGTATTGCATTCATGTCGACAGGTTAGACAAATACGTAAGCCTTTCAAACGAATTGTCGTCGCTAACCCGATGGGAATAAGATCTACTTAAGAATTCATGTACTCAAATCTTACGGGATCAGTAAATCATTAACAATTTAATTCAAATATCAGAACATTTCAGTTTGAGCTCAGAGAATTGCCATCTTACAAAAATATATTACATTTTGCAAAATTGAAATTGAATAAGTGACAAAATCGCCAGTGCCTTCGGGACGCTTTAATGTGTTTCAGTATCCTCGAAATAAAAGGCTCTTGTAAAAAAGAAATTTAGATGCAGAGAATATGCTCAATGCACGCTTAATTTGTTTTTAAGTCTTTTGTAACCAAAAATATACCATTCACTCGTCAAACATTCGTAACATGAGACCTAGCGCCATTAACATAATTTTTTTCTTTTCTTTTTCAATTACTTCTAATTCTTTATTTTGTTTTGTTTTATCTTGTCTGGTGTGTGTGTGTGTGTGTGTGTGTGTGTGTCCTTTTAATTTTTATTTGCGTTTTTCTGATTTTTGTGTTTGTTTGTTTGTGTTGTTGTTGTTGTCTTGTTCTAGATAATACTTTTCATAATACATATCAATTTTCACTAAATATTGATCATTAATATTTAATAATAATTAAAATTAATTTAATATTAATATAAACCTAAGGACAATCAATAGTTATGGTATGGTATGGTATTGTTGTTTAACGTCCCACTCAAAAATATTTCACTCATGGAGACGTCACCGGGTGCCAGTGAAGGGCGACAAATTTTGCCAATGCTCGGCACTGCTGGGCGTAGAACAGGGAGGGTTCTTTAACGTGCCAACACCTATTGTGATTCGGGACCTCGGTTTTTTCTGTCTCATCCGAAAGAAAGGAACGGCCAACCGCGGAGTTGAGCTACGTGGCTCGAACTCGGATCTTTCGATTGCAATCGAATACGCCAACCAGTCTGCCAAAGAGGCCCCATCAATAGTCATTATACAACACGAAATTAACACGTCAAGAAAACCCAGATGTGAGATCAGGTGCCGTGGGCAAGTAAACTTTTCCAGGTTGACGGCCACTCGATGCAGCATGGGTATCCCTTAATTTTTCATGTCAAATGCATCGAGGAAGAACAATGAGCACAGACTTAAACTACACGGAGTTATTTTAGTTTTCAAATTGAATACAGCATCAGAAAATGTTTAAAGATTTTTTCTAATATCTTGTACGATTGCAATTATATAAATATCAGTGCCGAAAAAAATTACCAAAGGCAATATAATATTTCGTTAAGAGACCAATGCAGTTTTCTCAAGGATTATCTTGATAAGGATATGTCCATGATACATTATCTTTATACGAAACAAAATATATGGTCTGTATGGTATAAGCACCATTCATTTATAAGGCTTTACAATAATCCTCATTTATAAAGCTTTACAATTGTCCTCATGCCGGGAATAACCTGGATTTAAATCTGGGATACGGCAAGCTTTAGTGTTTACGTTGATGATAATTTCTCCATTATGTAGTGCTCAACATCTAAAGCAAAAACTTGTTAAAAATGTTAAGATGAAATTTGAAAGTGGTCACTGTCACATTAGGTATTTACTTTCATTGTGTGTTGCATATTGCTGGACAAACTTTTAAGTTCGTTACCGGCATTCGATGTTGTTCCTATTTGGGATGATCACTCAGGAATAATATAATAAACAGTAATGCATCAACAACAAACCTAGTTCCCGATTCTAAAACTCATTGTACTATTTGTAAATTACTTTCCGAAATACTATCTCGTTTATCGATAAAAGGGTCGCCATGAATCTGTTTCATGAAATTGAAATTTAAAATTGAGATATTTTATTTTGGAATGTAGGACTCATTTACACAGGAAAGATATTACTTTACGTAAAAAAGATATGGATTTTGCAATGATATGATAAATTTTCTAAAGACAATGAAATAATACGTGGAAAGGATTCTCAAAAAAGTAACAACGTAATGCATATAGATTTGTCATAATCAAGTAGACGACGGCAGCTTATCAATCACAATGAAACTCTTCAGTCGCCTTTGTAAAATTAGTTGCAAACACGTTGTGAAACTCGTTATGCACATGTAATGAATTAAATAAAAAAATTGCAAGAAATTACCCAAAACTTGCAATATATTAACCGTAAAACCTCTCCTTACCCTCCCCTCCCGACAACCAGAACTGTTATTCATGATGACGTTCAACTGAAAATTCTTGATATTGCCCGAAAAGTTCAGTATTAATAACACCAAACAATGCAAAGAAACGCATCCAGTCCATCTTATAGCCTATGCAAAGAGGATAATAATATGACTTTAGATGATAAAATCCAGACGAAATCGATTTTACACCCACTCTTATTTATAACGCATAATCAAGTAGTCATGACTATCACATTTTTGCCTATTCATTTCTAGAAAACATTTCGTTTGTTAGCGCAAAAGTACCTATGATTACAAGCTATCATGCTCGACACAATTAAACACACTGACCTTTCAATATGTCACACAAACAGGATTCTTCATCAAACATAATATTTGCATCGGTCACTACCCTTCCGGCAATTCCCAGATGGCATTTCCAGAATAACAGTCATTACAATCAATTTCATGTCCTTTTCTGTCCCGTCGTCAGGACATCGATGTTCTATTTGTCCCAGTCGAGGTAGATTAATACTCAGTTTGATTGACAAAGTTTTAATTGAATTGTGCTTCGTCGAGGATGAAAGTCACGTTGTAGTTGCTGTGACTTGATAAAGATAATCTTGTCAGGGGATCGGAAAGTGCGTAAAAAATCAATTTCCGTTCACCCCTTGGACATTAGCTGATGTGAAAAGTGTCTAGTGAGCACTTTTCCTGTCCCCACCTCTTAGTATATATGTAATGTATACGATAGGGCAAATACAGTATACACTCGAGCCTCGTTCATCCAGACACTTTCTTTCCCAAGCAAGTTGTCCGGATAAATGAAGCGTCAAGATTACTGAAACGTATCTATACTAGTAGTAATCTCCCCAGCAATTGGAGAATCTTGTCCTCCAGACATTTCGTCCAAAAGGTGAAGCATCCGGATTATCGGCGTCCGGATTAAATGAGGCTTGACTGTATACTGAATTTTTTGTTTCCTATTTCGGCAAGGTAAAGCCACATTAATCTGTCATTCTTTCCGAGAATTAATTTAGAAAAAGTTGATTATTCGTTTACTTTCGAATCTAAAGCAAAACACTAATATCTGCTATGGTAGATGTTTTCATTATATTGAGAATGCTCGATGAAGACAAACTGCTAAGCCAGCTTAGCCAATACAGCTCATGGACTAGAAGAGTAAATACTAGTAATACTAATAAAGTAGTCTACCAGAGGTATGGCATGATGGGGGTTAAATCATTATTGCACTGATGTCATAGACAATGTCCCTAAGCCAAACAAATAAACAAACAATAATCATTTGGACTGGTATTTATACGTTTGAAGTGATTGTTATTTTCCTCGAAATTCTTTTATTTAAAAATTATAGGAGGATACACATGCTTTGAAAAAAAATGTTATTTCCACATGGGGACTTACTGCTAACTACAATACCTTTCTTATAAAATAAATATTGCTATTAAGGTAAGCTTAAATGTAAAATGAGAAATGTGGAAAACGAAACACAAATTCTAAATAATACAAGTTAAGAATTATTTCTACAAGCAATCATCACTCCCTCAATTTATGTAGTTTATACAAACAGTTTCAAACCAAATACATCCCAGTAAAATTCACAGCAGCTTTTCACGGTTATAATTCTAGGTAGTGATATGATTTATTCGGTCTTGAATCAAAACCTTCTTAATTCTGATGACGTTGTCGATTAACTGGGGCATTTTCTCCAACCCAATTTGGGCTTTACTCATGACCCTCTTTCCAAGCTTTGCCTTGAACTCAACTCGAAGAATTCTTGGCACCTCTATGACGAATGCGGCTTTGTGATATATTATGCTGACCCCTTCCGGGTACTGGTTCCATTCCAGTCGGGATACTATTGTTATCCTTATCATTCCTAGCCTTTATCGTTATCATACCCAACTTGTATTATGGTGGATGTTGAGTTTCGTTTTCCCTATTCCTACTTTACATTCAATAATACCTTAAATAGCTCCTGTTTGTTTTATGAGAAAGGTGTTTTTGGTATAATGAATAACAAACAGACTGAATATCCTGATCCTTGATCTGAGGAGGGCAAAAACAAAATTCCTGTGTCGGTGGAAGGACAGCCCATAGTGATGTAAAAGTCATACACACAAACAAGTAAGAATACATTTTTGTATTCTGGAGACAATATTCAAGTTAGATAAATGTTGGACAAGCACCGATATATGTGGGATCAAGTGACAAGGACAAAAGAACATTGTCCCTAGACCTACCTTATTCAAATAGATGACTTATGCTTATCTATCTGTTTATCTTTCAGTTGATGTGGTTGTTGTTTTTCTTAGAATATTTTCAAACACGTTGTGTTAAGTTTGAAAAGGCAAAGACATTTAAATGCTCTCTTTCTTAGTGTAAATATTTTCATTATAATTGCTGGTGAAAATTTTGAGTAAACATGACAACAACAGAGTGGAAAATCAATGACATATAATATTTACGTCTTAGACTTGGGTCATCAGAAAAATAATGAAAAACAGCTTTATTAGAAATTGTTGTTTGGAAGCTCTTGTTTGTTTTATACCATTCATTACTGAAATAGCCGGTTTATAGGTTGAAATGGTCAAGCAGCTCAATACTCCAAGGACATTCACCAAAGATCAACTGTGAAATAGAAGACATCAGTACCAGAAGCTTGTGATGAATTTGAAGTATCTTGATTGCTGATCGCGCTTAGAGGGAAGATAAGCAAACTTATCAAGTATGCTGATAATGCAAAAATTACATCTGAGAGAAAATAATGTCTACCTGCTAGCCGAAAAATATATTGCAACATTTTCTCTCAATATTATAATACTCAGTCTAGTTTCATTGATTCAGACGCCAATAATTCGGATGCTTCAATTCCAGACGAATTTTTCTAGGGAACAAACTTTTAGGATTGCATTGGTCATTATGATAAATACGTTTCAATTATCCTGATATTTTGACGGGGAAAGAAAGTGTCCGATTTAACGAGGGCCCAATGAATAACATTAAAAGGTACAACAGTTGATGGAGTTACGCAGTTAACATGTTTTCTCTTTGCATAACCTTAATTACTCAATGAGCGTTAATGCAAAGCATAGACCATGACTGGATCCTGTGACCTTCCTATATGATTTACAGATTCTTGATAAAACAGCCAATGACAACTGCGTCACCTGCACATTTTAAGGAATGGTGAAACAAAATCGATTTTGATACAAAATGTATTTTTGATAAATGTTGATTTCCTAAGATCAGACAAAGTTTTTGCAGAGTTGTTTTCGATTTCTTCACTGGTCATCTTCATGCAATTAGTAATTAGTATCTATTCCCGAAACAGTTTTTAATGTATCTCTGTAAAAGTTAGTTAGTGTGACAGAGCAATGCTGTTATCACCAAGTATCGAGATGTAGCGAAGTAATGCAACTGAAAACATGGTGAACAGGATCAGATTCAGAGATTCTACAAATAGGTAGAATAAGATGTCAGTGTGGACTACGTACATCAATCGTATTTAACGAGTTTTTTTTTTCGATCAGCAATGGGGGAAAGACGCGTGTATCATTCGGATAAAAACTAAAAGTGAGAACTAGAGACCTGAGCACAAATAATAAGAACCAGAAATTGTCATGCATTCCCAATAAGTTCTTGTAAAGATGTCTGATTCACGGATTATTTCTGCGATTTCATGATATAACATTGGGTTTCTTAAGCTGTAATGACAATAAAATAAATAGCGAGACAAATAAATCCGAGATTTACCACAACAAACTTTCCTTTCAAATATTCATACAACCATTTTCAAATGGCTTTAGATAGAGTTAATGTTATAAGTTTGTATGTTCAAGGCACATCGCCCTGTATCCATTTTTTTTCTTAAAATACGCCACACACGCCTACGACGATTTTTTATAGAGGTATTAATGTGTTCTTCCAGAGAAAAAGAAAAACAGGGATTGATAAAGCCAGAAAGGAAAGGCGAGTAAGTGACCAAACACACGGAGATGATTCAGCGCGCGCCAAATTCACGGCACAATCGTCTGCGGCAAATGTACGTAAGATTTTGGTCACTCTTGCCACTACGTAAAATATCTATCGTGTTTGAAACTTCGGCTTCATGATACCAAAGTTTCAGTGTGTGCAGGCGACACTGCGCCTTCTGTTCACTCAATTATGTTGATACGCATGCGCATCTCGACAATAAACCTGTGACCTATAGAATGTTGGTCATGTGACACATGGAATTGGTTTGTTGCCGTCCTCTGTTGCGTGCACTTTGCTCATCGTCTGTGGAGAGTGTTGGGTGGGCAAAAAACGAAAATCCTCGCCCTCTGCGAGGGCCTTTAGATAGAGAGAGAGGAATAAAGAAAGAAAGTGAAGTGAGAAAGAACAGAAAATGCAACAGAAAGAGATAGATAAAGAGATATATAGCTACAGACAAAAATAGAAAACAGACGCGACAGTGATTGATGTGTTTTGAATAATTTCATGAAATATTTAAATCATGTGCACAATGTATTTCTTTATTTTCCTCGACTGGCTTAGGTAACACAATTCTTTAAGATACCCAGAGACATAATCCCCCCTTAAGGATCTCCATTCAAATTATAGTGATGGTTTCTCATATCATCAATGAGTTACTTTCATTTCATACTTTTAAATCACTTATCTATAGACACTGATGATGAGAAAGTATGTCAATGTATTAGCTGATTTTTCTTATTTGATATACATTGCATATATAATTGCTGTCATATGCAAATTTCCTGAAGATACATGAAACATCTGGTGGCTGATCATTCTCTAAGGGCGGTAACTTTCGTATTAAATCATATTGTTAAGCCTCGTCTTGTAAAATTGTAACGTCCAACAATTATCCAAAATAGTGTCTGCTCAAGCAATGTGTTAACCATAGTTGAAAATCGGTCATGACACACTAAATTAAGATACATTTGTGCAAAATCGCACGGATATTGAATAACTGTTTTATCCTGGTAGTGGTCAAGGCAAATCATGTACATTATCTAACAGGTTTTGTGTGCAAGTAAATAATGAATAATTGAAGAAGCGGGGCAACGCAATTTATGCCAGTGAAGTAAAGAAACCATTCGAAGATGAAATAAGAGAAGGGCATAGCTTAGCTGTTCTCATTCAGAAAACACACATGTTTCAAACAAGCTTGTTAAAGGTTCATATTTCATATTAAACTCATTAATCTATACAAGGATGTTTTAATACGTACCAGAGTTATTGTGACTTCCTTAGAGCATTATTGACCTAAAAAGTGCCCTTTTCAAACAACTCTGACAATTCATTAATCGGCAATGACGTGAAGGTGCTTAAGGGTGTGTGTGAGCTCATATTTACAACAACAAAATTGTGAAAATCTCTCCTTAAATCTCGCTAGAGCTCACACGGCGGTGAATGACACGGTTACGGTAACGAATAGGAAAAAAGAGAAAATATCTGGGCAAACAGCGACCCCTGGATATACAAGAGGTGGGAGCAGGTGCGGCGCATAAGACGAGAAGGAATGACACATTATCAGTAGCCCACTACATTCTCCTTTAGGGTGGTATTTTAATCAATAACCTTTCATAATCAAATGCAGACTTTTTACACAGTTTATCTAGTTTCTCTACCATTTTTGTTGAATTCGTTGCAATGTAAGACTGGTGAAGAAAGTGCAAACATCAACATTATATTTTTATGTGTAAATATTACTTTAATATGGTAGATATCTAGTTTCTCTACCATTTTTGTTGAATTCGTTGCAATGTAAGACTGGTGAAGAAAGTGCAAATATCAACATTTTATTTTTATGTGTAAATATTACTTTAATATGGTAGATATGGACAGTTGGTTGGTTTTCGTTGGTATAATTTCATTTTGGTATGAAACTGTAAGTATTGTGTTTTAAATGTAGAACATAATTAAGATCAATTATTAATAAAATTATTCTTTAGTCGCTTTCATTTTATACTTTTAGACCTCTTTTCTAAAAGCACCGATAATGTTGATATATTTCAAAATATTATCTAGCATTTTGTGATTTTACATCTACATTAGATTGCTATGTAAATTAGCATCAGAAACACGAAACATCTGTTGTGAGATCATTCTCTAAGGGCAATAACTCTAGTAATAAATCAAATTTATTCCCTTAATGTAGCGTATTTGTATTTTTTTGTGAAGTATTGGCGCTTTAAATCAGAAACACGCCATGCCTTTGAGAAAAGTCATCGAGACGAAAGGAAGCCAGAAAAGTCACCATTAATGTTGATTTGTATGATACCAATGATTAAACAGATCCAATAAAGTCATGCAAATATATAACTAATGGAATCTTATAAATCATTCTCTCTTTTTTTTCCTTCAACAGATCATTGTCTCCTTATAAATATTTTTTCTTTATTTATTTTTTTCAAACAACATGTTTTCGTCGCCTTTATTGTCGGTTAACATACAAATAATCAATCGATTTGATTAACCTTGAATATTACGGCTGCACCTGATGACCCTAAATCTTTGTATTGCTGAATGAAGCTTCATTTCATTTTAATATTTCAAACTGTGTTACTCTGACGAAGTATAATTACTTTCATAAGATACCTCAAACTGATGAATTGAAGTGTCAAACATGAATTTTGATATAATATTATTTTCCAATATTCAAGAAGAAAATTCCTGTAAATGGACACCTGACCGTTTTGAGCACAGATTTTATTTATGTATTACTATTTTACACTTATTATTATTATTATTATTATTATTATTATTATTATTATTATTATTACATGTATTATTATTATTATTAAATAGAAATGGAATAGCTTACTTACAAAACTACAGGTAAAGGCGTATCTATGCATTTGATAATAAAAAGGTAACTATAACATAATAATAATATTTGTCATGCAACAAAAATATATGTTGTCGTAATCAACAATATTTACGTCAGTTACGACTCTCAATCACGCGCCTCTGTAATTGTAGCACTTTTCTTTGTGGACCTTTGATATGACCTTTTTAAAACATCGATGAAGTTTTCATTGAGTCAGGGGTCCTTTCGAAAAGAAAAAAAGAAATTGAACCTCCCCAACCAATAAAAACACAAATGACATGCTTAGGATTCCAGTGATTCAACATAAACGCTTGATTTGCTATATCCAGCATGGCTGCTGAGTATAAGAGAATACAGGTATATCTGAAAATGAATTTTTAATTGTTTTAATGATAAATTGATATTTTGTAGTATCATTGTCGCTATGCATGTAATCTAGGAGAAGTTAATCTTAATTTTTCCTGATGAGACTTATTACCGGATTTGAAGCAAAGGTGACATACACGACGAGTGCTTTGCGTTTCGCGGGAGTTGCTTACCCTTCTGGTACACCTGAACTCATCTCGAGTTAAGTGGGGTTCGTGTTACTCTATTTTAAGTTCGTTTTGAGTATTATGTGGGCTTCTGTTTGTGTTTTTGTTTCTTTGTGTGTTGGTAAAGGTTTTCTCTGTCATGGAATTTTGAATTTGTAATGCTCCCTTAGTATATGCTACTTCCGCTTTTCATTTTACGATGAGATACTAAGTAAAATATGCTATATTTACAGAAATCTTCGTAAAATAAAAATGAAAAATTGTGTTGTGAAAGAGTTCTTACGAAATTCTCTTTATCGTCAGATTCAGAGAAAAATATCAATCGTTCAATTAAAACGCACCATAAATAGAACTGTATTTGCTTGTTGAGATGCAGAATATACATCTACCAAAGGCTGTAGGAAAGTGATATGATATACCATTGTGACATATTGGGATGCCTCTATGCGTAGAAGGAGAATCCCGCAAGTCTAATCAACTCTTAGAGAGAGGGTACTACACGTTATGATCGTTATCACTAACTTGTAGCTTCTTCTCGCTTGTTACTAATGGGCTCATGCATGATACTTCATCACAAAATACACATGCATGTCACAAATAGATGACCTGCAAAATAGATGTTGATTTTTGTGTTGTAGTTGTTCCAGCTCAAGATTCTGTCACTCATATAAAATTGTCATCAACTAGCTTTTTATATTTGGCTCATGCTCGATCGGTACTTACGTTCATTGGGCATTGGGGTTATTTATTGTAAAAAAATAAGTAAGTATTCCTCGGGGTCTCATCTGGCCGAACCCCAACATTTGTCTAGAGAGCCAGACGTTTTGCGAAATGTTTGCATTCCTATAATAACTACTTAGACTTACTGGGACCTGAATTCGGTCTCCGGTGTCGAGATACAAAACCCCTCGGTCACCTGAGAACATAAGTGATCCGACCATTGATATAATATGTTTACTTTAAAGGATCCTGCCATTGCAATGTTTCTGAAGGTGTTGTCGAGTATTTATTGTTTTAGGAAATATCCGTCCATGTATTTCTACGCGAAGAAAAAATCACCAATTGTTGATTGTACATCTTCCTTTACGTATATAATTAGAGCAATTAATTCATCAGAATTTACAGTAACAAATGTTGAACTGTGAAGTAGTCAGAATTGCTACGGATTTTACTAGGCTAGAGCAATCATGTAGATATATCTCTTTGTTGTTGTTGTTGTTGTTGTTGTTGTTGCTGCTGCTGCTGCTGCTGCTGCTGCTGCTGCTGCTGAATAACTATAAAATAAACCTGTCGAAAAAACTGAAAAGACTATCCTTACGGGTATCTCTTTTGGAACTCATAATTACTCCTGGTCTTCATAAGATGAAGTTCACACCAAATTTGCACTGGTAATAGCGTTACAATAACAGATGGAAAATGTCACACAACATTAAGTATTTTTCTGTTTGTGTAAATTGGGCCTGATTAAGCCATAAGAGTAAAATATAGTAATCAGACATCAACGGCCTGTCTGATAGTCAGAAAGAAAATTATTGCTGACAGTTAATAAATAAAGCAACTATGAAAATATCGCCTTTGAAATAATTACACGGGACTTTCCGCTCGTTCCGTTGCTTGTAAACCGGATTGTTTTGGCTTTTATAGTGCTAGGAGGGCACGCGATGACTTTTGATGAGTTCCTTATAAGATTAGTCGGCTGTACTGGAATCACGACATATATCATCACCACAATCATTGTCAGTGTTTTTATTTTGGTAGTTTGTGCTTGTCGAACCAAAAATAAAATGTTTACCCTGTGTTGAACTTTTGGCATAATTGGACACACAAGGGATATTATCGTAAAGCAAAAGTATAAACTGGGCTTGGCTTGTACTTTTATTTCGATCGAAGCATTATCAATAGATAAAATGGCAGATACCAAAAATGTTAAAAACATAAAAAAAACATATAAATCTGGTTAACTTCAGTTGAGTTTTGGTAAACTTTTGATTAATGTGCCCGTCAATAATGCTTTTTATCCTTGCTCTTCAAAGATGGTTCTTTCATTCTCTCTTTTTTCATTTAGACGCTTGTTGTTTTTCTTGGTGTATCTTTAAAGCTTATATTTTCTTTAGTTTTAATTTCGTCCATTTATATTATTTAATGTCTCACATATATGTTCGTACCTTTTTTGTATCTCTTCCCTTTTCTTTCTCCTCTACGTTGAAAAACATCCTTCCCAATCAATTACAGTCACTTACAAACAGCTGGTAAAAAATATTCTATATGACGTTTATTACGATTATATATACGTTATATGACGTAGTTCATAGGGGACCGTCACAATAGAGTTGACTTAACCAGTGTTTTTTTTTTTTTTTCAATTTAACTCCAGAGATGCTAATTCATATTTTATTTATGGGAGAGTTTAAAATTGGTATGAAGACAACAATCTCTTAAATTCCAAAGATAGGACCAGGTGCCATGGAGGAGCATGGCTCCTCTGTCAACAAGTTTGACCGTCTTGAGTCTATAAAATCATGAATTTTCTTCTATATAGAAAGTATACCATGCCGCTGATCGTGTTTTGTGCCCGCATATTAAATTTTACAGCAACTTTTTAATGTCAGGTAAACTGCAGCATATTTTCATCAAAAGATAAGTTCTCTTAGGAGATCGCATTGGATAAGATGGTAAAGGTAACTTACAAGGATCAACCACATAATTCATATAAGGAATACAATATAAAAAGTTGGGCAAACACGCACAGCTCACCCCTGGGCTGGGCACCATAAAACTTCAAAAAAAAGTCTGAAAATCTAGTCTCTCAGCCAATCAGAATTCAGGATCAGCTGGATTTGAGAAGCTTTTCAGACTTAAGTAAATTCAAAAGTTTTATGGTACCCAGCCCTGGATAAAGCCTACATATGGATATGTGTTGAAATAAAATCCGTCAAAGGTCAGTTTTATGATTATTGCATTCAATTTTGACCTCAATCAAAAAGAATTCAATATAATTAAATAATCCAAGACTGCCACTCCGGCTATTGTAATGGCAATATTCTTCCGAGTTATTTATTGACTGTCTTGCTGGAGAATAATTCACTGATGCGGATGACGGCAATTAGTGCTTCATTATTCGGCCTTTGCTCGGAAGCTCTGTGCGGGAATTTTAGCTGTTGCAAATCCTCTCGGTTCTTAATGGCAGAATAACCTGCACATTTCGCTACATATGCCTCGAGTTGAACAAATGGACTAGAGCTTAACGCATCTGTTATCGCCTTTGTATTGCCATGGTCCGGGTTCCAACCCTGGTTTTCCGCACCAAAGGCGGATACTCTTTGGTTAAATTGGAGAATTTCCAAAATATACTCGAAACTCTTAATCCAAAGTTATATGAGCAGTTGAGAATAATAAAGGTCTCGACGTGGGAACAATGCAAATCAAGAAAGAAACGGGACCAGGTATCCTCAGATGCCCCTTATTGGCATGCCCCACCCCTCGCGAATGTTCCATGGTAGCCCTTAGCGTGAAATGTCGAAATGTCGGTTTGATGGTCATATGGTTTTTTTTCTGGTTCGCAAAAAGTTCTGGTAGGCTACCAAGGAAGTTTCCCCCGTTTTAGGAAGACTCCTATCCATTGAGTGGAGTGGGGGGGGGGGGGTTAGTTTGTATGCGAAATGTGAAAAACCCATCATCGAACTACTACAAAAATAATATAAATAAATTGTTTTTTCTCGCTGATAGTGCTAAGATATCAAATACATTATGTCGAATTTTACAGAATTTATGGAAATTATTCAATTATTGCGATTAATACTTTCAGAAGTATTTTATGTTTGTTAAATTTCAGTAACTAAAAAAGGTAGTTTATTAATCTTTAAAAACATGATGAGGGATTCCCTTTTCTCGTGTGTGGCAATCGCCGGTTGTGGCTTGTTCTTGTGTTCCAGGGTGTATGGCGCGGCGGGGTCCGCGCGGGGAGCGGGAGTTGCTTGTCTTTCCGGAGCGCCTGGGCTTATCCCCGGTTTTGTAGTGGGGTTCGTGTTACACTATTTTTTAGTTATAAATGTATTTGTGTATTTCTGTTTGTTATTTTGTTTTCCTATTTGCTTTGTCCGTTGTTGACTTATTCTATTTGGAATTCCCCTTGGTATCTTCTAATTCACCCATTTTATTACCTTTCGACAAAATGTTACGAAAGTCTAGTGTCGGTTTCAAAGGTTTTGCTACTAGTAGACGGTTGAATTTATTTTCAGCTATTAACAATTCTCTAATTTTCTTTTTATTGGCTTGTTTTGCTTTGTTTATTAGAAATTCGATGTGTATACTATAATAAATATAAAAAGTAATGACATTTCAAACAAGAATGTAATGGAATTAGTCTCTACAGACAAAATAAGTAATTTATTTGAGGTAGAGATCACCTTACACATGTTAACCGAACTGGGAAGTATTATACTTCCATTTATTGTTCTATTTTGGAGGGACTGAACGCTTTTATGTTCATTATTTTGTATACTCGGAATTGAAAAATGATAAAGCGAATCGAAGTAAAGGTTATTTGGTACCAATTACAAGGAAGAAAGAACATACGAGTAATTAGATATGATATAACTCTTAGTACTATCTGGAGAAGTTTTAGATTTGACTGTGTAAAGCACTTTAATCTATATGTAAGAATTCTTTAAAGAGGTCGAAGAGTGTGTTTTGTCATGAAATATATAAGTTTTGAGTATCTATAATATCATTGTTATGTAAAAGTTTATAGAATACTGTGGTGATTTTCGACATATCTCGTAGACAAAATCATTGCATTTTAATTAGACATTCCTTCCATCTATTATCGTATTATAGGCTGCTTATCGCTTCTTGCAAGTACAGTAGAACCCGGATATTTTGAAACAGACGGGGAATAAGTTTTTCTTTCAAAATAACCGGATTCAACTAGCGATAAGTGATAAAGCCTGGGGATCAACATCATTTCAAATTAAGCGGGATTTCAATATACATGTACATGTTTAAGGGTTTAATATAACTGGGTTTCTCTGTATTTTGTTTTAGAATCACGTGACTTAGAACGTTTCAATGCATGAAAAAAACCGTAATGGTTTAACCAATGGAAATACGTTGCCATCAAAGAACTATAAATTTTTCAAATATGACAAAAACTTCACAAACAATTGTTATTGTCAATACCGCTTCATAAAAGCTTATAAAAATCTTTATTAAATTCCTTTTTCCGAATGATCACTTGTAAAAGTTGTAGCTAAATCGTGCTTTTATTAGCAATTTCCTTCTTGATTCGTTCCAAAAATAATGATTATAATAATTATGTTTGTATAGTTTGATTATACTCTTGCGAATGAACTTTAGTCAAAGTTATTTCCACAAAATATTTATAGTATGAAATTTTTCGTTCTCCCAATGTAGTTCAAAGCAAAGATACCCTAACTGATAAGATGATGTTATCTTTAGTTGTTCTATACTTTATTAATATACCTGTTCCTATTGGTTAAACCGCTTACACGTTACTGGCTCACAACAGTTCATAAACACCGGTTTCCATGCGACATTGATTTCTCTAAAAAGATCACGAGGAAACCCAGTTACACTTCCTATTACGCATGCGCCATAATGCGGATATGTTTAGAAGCATAACAAACAGACGTCCGAGCAACAATGGAAAATGACTAGACTAAATCCTAGGCAACGTTTTACCTCTGTTTCTGGGGAAAATTTGCAGAAATTCTTTACCAAAAAAAATTCCCCAAGACGGACAGTATATGATGTCCGTCTATTTACACGTAACATGTTCATTGTTGAACGATTAAACGTAAAACTTTATGTTGCTTCGATTTTGTGTTTTGAAAGTTTGTACCGTAGCAAAGGAACCCAGAATAAGACGTTAATAAAACAATTATGGACTTTTGTGATAGTAAATATGATGTGATATGAACCTCTAAAATATCTATATTGACCTCGGCTAAAGCCTTTGTCAATATCGTATTTTTCGGTTCATATCACAAGATCCAAAACCTTTGGCTAAATTTACTTCTTTTGAAAAAGGCTATTGTTTCTCAGATCAGAAAAAAGTACGCAATATGCATTTCGAAAAAGGGATAAAAAAACGAATCAGCACATAAAAAAAGATAGGTATTGTGGAGAAAACGGAAATATTCTATACTAGAGTTTATATTATTATTATTATTATTATTATTATTATTATTATTATCATTATTATTATTATTATAATTATTATTATTATTATTATTATCATTATTATCATTATTATTATTATTATTATTATCATTATTATTATTATTATTATTATTATTATTATCATTATTATCATTATTATTATTATTATTATTATTATCATGTCTCCCCTTCTTCGTCTTATGCGCGTTTCTTCTTCTTCTTCTTCTTCTTCTTCCAATAATTTCATTTACAGAGCATAACTTTCTTTTTACTTAAGATAGGATGATAACATTTGGCATTCATGATAATGACATCAACACCATGTGTCATGAACAAAAATGTTAAGATTAAAGGAATCGGTTTTTTTAACTTAATATAAAGGGTAAAAAACTCTACTAAAAAAGTTAGTTTTCTTTTTTGAGTTTTGTTGTTCGTTCTTATTGTGGGTACAACACTCATCAAAGTGCAAATCTCTTAGCTGAAATTAGTCAAAGTATCTCCCATGTGGAAAAGGGGAACCTTTTGAATCGACGATTTAGTTTTGATGTTCAAATCCCCAGCGATGTATAGCAAAGCGAATTTTAAAAGCAAATTTTAGTTTCTGTTTGTGTTTTTATTTCAAAATATGAATTTCCAAAAACACAACCATTAGCTTAACTCCATCTCGTCTTCTCCATTTATTGTATCTCCCCTGGGAAGAAACTGCATATTATGCATTCAAACATTTTAATTGAAACAAAACAAGATACTCAACAAAACAAGATACTTAATAAAACAATCGACATGAGGGATTTACCTTTACATCTATATTTCAGACTTCTTTAATTGGTTGTTGATAATGCCAATCCTATATCATGATAAAAGAGGCAATATTCAGTAATGAAAATGAGAAAAACACATAACCATCGAGAAGGTCGTGGGTGGCTTTCATGTTAAAAACATGTAATATTGTTAGACCAAGATTTTATTTTCAAACTGACTATTTACTCCAGTCCACTGACTACGACATTTTCGATTTTATTAAGACATTTATAAGGCCACGGATGACAGATTTTTTCAATTTGCATGCAACATTTTTACAAAAAAACAAACAAATTTCCTACTGGCTTTGCTTTGATTCTTTAGTTTTGAAATCGATTTTTCCTTTCGATTTCGGATAGAGGACGTTTTTATTTGTCCACCAACCTAACAAATAAAAGTTAAGTCCACAAAAATTTATAAAAAAAAAGAACAGATATGGTCGAGTTGAAATTAAAGGGATCTTCCTGCGACTGAGTGGAACTTGATATAGAGAAAAAAGTTAAATGGATAAAGAACAAACAGAAAACATAGCTTTTTATTTGGATTTGTGATCAATTTCTTTCTATCTGCATAGCTTTTTATTTGGATTTGTGATCAATTTCTTTCTATCTGCCTATACTCTATCCTTCTTTTATCCCTTTTTTGTTATTTGAGATATTGCAGGTTTTCTGCTATCGGTAGTCTTTGCCTGGTGTTTCCGGTTGATTGTCATTTTGTCCATCAGACACTGTTGGATTTCTTCAGTGTGATCGTGACTACTGAGAATTCGAATAGTATTGAACTCTCGTGCTTTTATTGTCCTCTTCTTTAGTCATTGGAGTGTCTCTATCTCCGGTCTCTCTTCCGTTTTCAGATATAAAACTAGGTCAAACTGAAGTAAGAGCCCTTCAGCTATATTTTTTCACGATATGAAGCCTGTGCGAGTACGATGTACTGGTTCCACAATTGTGTAAAATGCCCCTTTATATTCAATTTGGTTGAATGACTTTGTTTGTTGTCATGTTAAACATTATCTTACTGTTGTAATATACAATGAATCCTTAAGTATCTCATTTTCTCACATTGATGAATTACTTTTTGGCATGTTGTAAAAAATTAACGATTGTTTCTAGTTCTTCGTTTTATTTTATTAATGTTCCAAATCTTTTTCAACGTCACAAGTCTCATTCTGAATAAGAATTGACATCTTTTGCAAACCATTTAAACGGTTGCCCGGTGATCTCAATCAGAGTGAAAATCAATATTGTAGTAATTAATTTTCATGTACAAGGTTGGTTTGTTCATTGTGTCGTTGTCTTTTTTCTCCTTTTTCATTTTTATTTATTTATTTATTTATTTAATTTTGTCGCGCAAACCAGAAGCAGCTGCATCCTGGTGACAGGATTAGGTGACAGAATAATATATGCAGTAATACATTTTATTCTAGTGAGTCGAACTACGACCCATTCCGGAAATTATACTGTCGAGACAGGAAATGGAAAACATGGAGCTAGTAACAGGAACTGTAAAGAAATAAATCTCATCTTTATATTTATCTCATTTTATTTCTTACCGACCCAATAAAGAATATTTCAGTCATATGTAGATGACTCCAAACACCGGCGGAAAAGGCCAATTGTCCCGTATAGTTCAAATAAAAAAAAATCGAAACTGATATTTTTCTTACTGCATCAGTTTCGTTACCAAAACAGAGCGCAGTGAACAAATAAAGATTCTCTGTAGTTTAATGTAATTTGCTAGTTTTTCTTCCAATAAATCAGCTTTCTTCCGAAGAGACACGACATTTTACAAGCCTACATATAAATTTGGGATTATATATATAATTATCTATCTGTTAATGAAAAAGATACTACATAAATAAAACTTATATGATATACTTAGAGACCGATACTGGTGCTTTGTAAACACAGTACATATAGCTTTACGAGGGCTTTTCCGGCCCTCACTCACAGCAACCTTTATCATACCCTCTTTATCGTATAGCTGGACCTTCAATCACATTACTTTTTAAATACCTCTACTTTAAACGCTTTTATCGATTCAGTTAAATAAACTCTGAATTCATTTAAAACTTTTGTCTGAAGTACTCCCAATCGCATCCCTCTGGACATTAATCGATGTAGACCTAGTTCTTTTAGAACTATAGAAGTAGGGCTAGCTTACTACTATAAGCCAACACAGCCGTTATAGCTCAATTATTTTCTGTTTCGGAACCCTATTTTTGTATATCTGCAAGAAATATTTTCAGTGGAATCCAAAATATTGCATACATTTTCAAAAGATGCTCCCTGTGGAAAACTGAGCTCAGTCCTAGTTATGTCAAACGACATGCACCGTTTTCAAATATTTTCCTTCGCAACTTCATACTAAAGGGAGATAACTGAAATAGGCTGAATACTAGAGCTGTCCTAACGGGACTTATACCCCCCGTGGCAGCATTTTCGAGGAACGGGAGTTATGTGTGACCTTGACCTTTGACCTCTGAACCCCAAAATCAATAGGGATCCTCCTTGAGTCATAGGCAACCCATGTGTG
>JACSZP010003850.1:0-20489 GCA_016161895.1 Pinna nobilis | reverse complement strand
TTCTTACTGGTATGTGACGTCATAGCACGTGCCAGCTGTCTTTCCCTAGGGAAAGACACGGTTATCTTTTCACGTGTAAACAGTGTCTTTCACGGCCAAGTGTGGGAGAAATAAGTTGGTTGGCTGGTTGTATTGCTGTTTAACTTCACGTTTAAGAATCTTTCACCTATAACTATAAGGAGATGAACTGTATGCTAGTGAACGGCTGTAAGTTTGGCCTATGCTCGGCACTTGACTTATGAACATTGAGCAATGAGGGTTCTGTACCGGTAAGTGTAATGTGCCAACATCTACTTGTGACAATAGACCTGGGGTTTGACTGTCTCATCTGAAAGACAGAGACAGATAGCCAACACTGCAGTACGGACTCGTACCTGTACATGTATGTTGGTTGTATTCCTTGTCATGTACATGTAATGGTATATTTCATGTAACATTATTGTAGATAGATTTGCACATACATGTGTGTTGGTTGGTTCAGGTTGTATTGTAGCTTAATGTTCCACACAAGAATCTTACACTTAAAAGTTAAATGGAGATGTCACCTTTATATGCCTGTGAATAAAGGGCTATAAATTCAAGGCCTATGATCCACACTTATATATACAGCTCTTGAGCAATGAGTTTTTTAAATGAGCCAACACCTGCTGTGACACAGGACCTCAGTTTTCCCTGTCTCATCCAAAGGATGGCCAACAGCAGCACACCACAGATTCAAACCCATGACCTCATGATCAGAAGGCAAACACGCTAGCCAATAAGCTCCTTTGCCCCCTGGAATACATGTTTATAACAACAACATGTACATGCATGTGTAGGTATACAGTACATGCATTAACAACTTAAGAGTATTCAAACATACCGTCACCCTCGTAGCATATTTTACATCAATACCAGCAACAGATTGCTATCACAAGATTGATCTTCAAGTTTTACTATTTTAAACCCACGTTTATTCTGATTTCTACATTTCAAATACAGTAAACATGTTGATGTAGGCAGATTTAATGAGTCATCAGTTTTGAGGCTAAACGATTTTTATATGACATCGATTTTAGTTCTGTTAGATTCAGGTACTGGTATACCTTGAGTAGTATTTTCCCTGAGAACCAGCTGGCAGCCAAATTGCCCATTTCAAACAATTTTCTGACCATTTCAAATCTATGTTTCAAAACTTTTGTGGGAGGAGAAAGCCCCGGTTTTACTTTCTTTACCTGTTCAATTTGCCCCTAGAATCCCATTCTTGGCCTGTTTGACTCATTTTAAAGCCTGTTCAAATAAAACGAAAGGAAAACACTGACACCCTGTACATATACGTTGTTGTGTTGCACTTTATTTATCATCCCAGTAAAGAATCTTTCACTTATGCAGAATTTGCCAGTGAAGGACCACCATGATGTCAAATTTTTGCCTTTGCTCGGCACTAATGGCCATTTAGTAATGGGGATTCTGTAATATGCCAACATCTATTGTGACAAGGGACACCTAGTCATAACACTGATTCAGCTAGTCATGACACTGATTCGGCTAGCCATCACAAGTCACATTGTTTCAGCAAGTCATGGCACTGATTCAGCAAGTTATGGTACTGATTCAGTTTGCCATGGCACTGATTCAGCTAGCCATGGCACTGATTCAGCAAGTCATGGCACTGATTCAGCAAATTATGACACTGGTTCAGCAATTAAGTTATGGCACTGATTCAGCTTGCCATGGCACTGATTCAGCTAGCCATGGCACTGATTCAGCAAGTCATGGCACTGATTCAGATAAACAGAGCACTGATTCGGCTAACCATGGCACTGATTCAGCAAGTTATGGCACTGATTCAGCTAGTCATGACACTGATTCAGCTAGCCATCACAAGTCACATTGATTCAGCAAGTCATGGAACTGATTCAGCAAGTTATGACACTGATTCAGCAATTAAGTTATGGCACTGATTCAGCTTCCCATGGCACTGATTCAGCTAGCTATGGCACTGATTCAGCAAGTCATGGCACTGATTCAGCTAGCCATGACACTGATTCAGATAATCAGAGCATTGATTCGGCTAACGAAATTGTATTGTATTGTATTGTAGGCCTTAGTTTAATGTCCCACTGAACAATCATTTAAATATACATGTATATGGACAGGAGATGTCACCAATGCCATGACCAGTGGTAAGTGTGTTTGCTTTCTGATTGTAAGGTAATGTGTTCGAATCTGTACCATGATGCTGTTGCCTTTCCCTGTCCTTCGGAGATGAGGCAAATAAAACTGAGGTCCCCTTGTCATATTTCAGGGCTGGAAATTAACAGTCGCCTGTTCGCCAATGGCAAATGGAAATGCTACTGGGCTAACAAATTTTCCATTACCATGGCGAATCAAGTTTACTAAGAATTGCTAGGGAATTTTTCTCAAGAAATTATCAAAATTTTACGTAAAAGTAGAGTCTCCTGATTTATGGGGGAGACTTGGCAAGTATGGTAAACTAAAATAGAACTTTTTTTAACTTTGCAAAATTTGCAAAAATAAACGGGCTCCTCAATCTTGGCATGGGCTAATTCAATCTTTGAAATACATGTATTAGCCCATATGGCTCATAAGAATTTCTTACCAATTTCCTGCCCTGCATTAGGTGTCAGCGTGTAAAGAAATCTTACTGCTTGACGGCCATAAGTGTCGAGCATTGACCAACTTTGTTGCACATCACTGACATTATTGACATCTCTATTTAAGTGAAAGATTCTTGAGTGGAACACTAAACATCACAACCAACCAATAAGTACTTCCAATGTATATGTACATGTACATATGTATGTTTAATGATTCTACAAAAAAGAGTTTTTATTATGTCTCTGCTCAGGTATACTGCCTCAAGATTGTCAGTATTGAATATGAAATCATACAAAATAGATTATTTGTTTAGCTGCACAGTGGCAGATTAAATCTAGCTATTTCAGATATAATGATAAATGATACACTTGTGTGCATTCTCAAACAATCTGGTATGGTATTTAAATAAACGATCAGTTGTGAAGAAATTCTATTAATAGTTGTGAAGAAATCCTATTCATGACCTGTATGCAGAATTTAAAATATACAAAGATAGGAATACATGTAATCACAGCTCCACTTCTGGACCTCAGTCAATGTGGCTAAATCAGTAAATGCAAGAAATCTAAGATGTGTATCAACTGTCCATTAGGCATATACTGGTATATGACTTTGTTGAATTATTGTACTTGAAAGCTACATGTACATGGTTCTTTAAAATCTATGGCCCCATACCACTGACCAATAAAGGTGTTGGCATATTGAAGATCTCCTTTGGCTTTATCACCTCAAGTACTGTCCATACATGTTTACATACATGTACATACCCTGTAGGCCTATACCCGAATACCGGGTAGGCCATTATTCTGAGCCCTTCACCAGTCTCCACACAAGTGTTATATTTTCTAGAATATAACAATAAACTGAAACAAAACAGATCTATAGGGGCCTACGGCACATTTGCAAACTGTTATGTATATCAGAAAAAATTCTTCATTTCTTGAGAAGAATATTAGACAACAATACATGTACATGTACCAACAACCAGCGACGTCTCCATATGAGTGAAATATTCCTGAGTGGGGGATTAAACAATAATACAACAACAATAGTGTTGAATCTAGGAACTGAAAAGGGCACACAACTTCATATGCAAAAGGGCACTTATAGCGCGTGAAAATTGGTTTTGAGGGCACCTGCACAATAATGTGTTATTTTATATCTTCCACATACTCATTTAAGATACCTTTCATTGAATGATAATAGAACACCTTTTGCTTAAGAAATGGATAGAATTAATAATTTTAATCTTGTTCAGTCTAGTCCTAGAGGTCATATTTTTGGTATAGGAAAGGGCATGGCACTCACAAAAAAGGGCATGGTGCTTCAGAAAAAGGGCATGGTGCAGCGCCATGCTATGTTGCTCTAGATTCAACACTAAACAACCAACCAGCAGATCAGGAGGTCTGGCATATGTAACATGCATATGCATGGTACATGTGTGCAATGGAGTCGTACACATGTACATGTTTTATACAAAATGTACTGGAAATTCTTATAAGCCATACGGGCTAATATTTCAAAGATTGAATTAGCCCACGCCAAGTTTGAGGAGCCTGTTATTTTTGCACATTTTGCAAAGTAAAAAAAAATTATTTTAGTTTACCATACTTGCCAAGCCTCTGGAAGCACTGTTCCATAAGAAAATTGCTAATTTGCTATAATGCTGCCCAATCCGACACTCAAAAAGACTCAAATTTTTTCAAGGCCATTTCAAACACATTTTTCTGTGACTGAGTCAGTTTTAGACCATTTGAGAAAATTTGAGCCAAAGACAAGAATAATCTATTTCATATGTTTGATTTTATTTCCAGTCTGACCTGTAATTTTGTAGGCTACACTGACACTGGCTCACAAATCTATAGTCTGTCATGGGAATGATCATTTTCTTGATCTCAACTTTACTAATGAATAAGTAAAACATTGGGAATTTTCTGAGCTTATAAGAACTCTCCTGAACCCAAAAGCTGTTTGTAGGTCGCTATCATTAATGCCTGTCATATATCTATTACAATAGCATATTACTAATTCAATGTGCACACAGCGAAATGAAAATAAAAACCGGTTCCGTGATTGTATTTGAATAATACCAGTTTTATGATACATACATGTACGAGTGCCATTAAACTTTTGTACGATGTAAATGTGCATGTAATTTTAAAGTCTTGTAGGCCTTTTCATTATTTTAGTTCAACTCTATCTGCACAAAAACTGTGCTCATTGAAAAATTCTTTGAACATGTAGTTGTAAATTAGATTATAAAGTGTATAGAAGAATGCATGTATATGTACATACCGGTATTTTCAGTTTTGTTTTACTGGTGGTTTCAAAACTTTTATCTCAATATTGAATATTTGTTAAAGTTACCCATATTATATCACTCTATAATTTCATTTTGAACATTTCTTTAATACTTTGACAAATTTACTACTGTAAGAGAATTATGCAAATAGAAATTTTTTTTATATTGGTGTTTTGATAACTTTTATGTCAATTTCAACATTTATTTCAGCTACCGGTAGCCTACATATGTATTACACCACTCTAACATTTCAAAACTGTTTTCATACAGGTACATTTATGTACATACATGTACATGTACATGTAGGTATCCCTGGTAGACTGCATGTACATCAGACTTTGACGCATACAGTACCGGTAATTCCACAATTGTAGAAAATAAAGTCCTTTACACTTATGCAGCTTTGTGGAAATCTTATGCCATACTGGTATTCATACAGCTGTAAAAATGTCCATCTTTGATGGAGAAATTAAAATTACAGGCCTGTATGGATATTCCCTCAGGAAAAGCTTAAATTTTCCTAAGTACTGGTATATATTCATTCTTAGAACAATTAAGAATCTCCCCATGAGATTGTAAAATCTCTGCCCAGCAGAAGTGTTTCTTACAGTGACATTCCCTTACATTGTAGTCCCTTTAAAAATTCTATTGTGAGCTACTTCTTCTGCTGCCTACATGTACCCGATATACCTGTATCATTATATGCACTTACTAGCTACATGCCCCTCCCTGCCTTTGACAGAATCCCCCAAGGGATAAGTGTTCCAAATGACCAAAGTAGCAGTTACTTGCTCAGGATCATTTTCACTTTAAAATAAGGATACAATGCTTAATAGTCCTCTGCCTGCTGAAGGTCATGGGTTTGAGCCTTGACAAAGCTGACTGCTATTACTACTTGTTCCTCAACACGTAATGTTCTGTGTCATGCTACATGTAGGTGAGGTGTCAATACTTTAAACTTGAGGATGTCCATGTAGCTTAGTGGTTAGTGCCTTCGCTTCTCAACAATGCGCCCTGGGCTCAAGCCTCAGAATATGTAACAGCCCTGAGGGAAGTACATGTATGGTATTGCAAATTAAAGTCTCACTCAAGAAATGTTCACTCATATGGAGACATCACCATGTACTGGTGAAGGGCTACAAATTTTACTTATGCTTGGCACTGCTGGCCGCAGAGCAGTGCCAACACCTACTGTGATACGGGCCCTAGGTTTTTACTGTCTCATCTGAAGGACAGGGACGGCCAACCGTGGAGTGGCGGTACACGGCTCGAACCTGGATCTTTAAATTCGCAGTCAAACAAGCTAACCACTCGGCCACGGAGGCCAAATCCAGGGATTAGAAAGTACAAGTACCTGTATGTCAGATGGTATGGTGGCTGCCATCTATGACATGCCCCCCCCCTGCGGCACTCCACTTTCCTCTCACAGCAATGAACCTTGCATGCTGACATCAGAGTCAATAAGAGACATAAATGAAAGTACAAGTTAATAAAATTTGCTTGTTACTAATTTTAAAATAAATACTTTAAACTGCACTACAGTGATGTGTGCAAAGCATAGACCAAACTTTGAAGCCCTTCAACAGAATTCAGTGACATCTCCGCAGGAGTGAAAAATTGAGGTGAGAGTGGGATTCCACAGAAACACATCATCACAACAATTTGACACTTACCCATGATGGCAGATCTTCGACTCGAGCTAATATTGCTGTTTTTTCGTCACGTGCGGTCTGTTGCTGTATCTCTATCTCTATTTTCTTCCTTTTCACGTGTCTCTCTTTCCAGACGTAAACAACGAGACCCAGTAAGACCCAGCTGGGACTGAAGTTGGTATAGCCCATCAGCCATACCCCCAACGCTGCACCGGCATACTTGAAATATTTCAAAACAACATTTTGCAACAATGTTTCGTCCGATCGAGACTTTCTCGTCGGTTTAGTATCTTCTTTCTTGGGTTCAGACATTTTGGCTTAATTCCTCGCTTTGAATATATTGCAGTTCACAACCCCTACATGGCAAACAACAACATAGCAGACAGTTTAATATTTACCACCTGGACGTGTCCATTATTTTACGGGAAGGCAAAACCGAGGGAGGCAGCATATTAGCTAAATTCTGACATGGTTCAGAAAAGAAACAAATTTTGAGAAACCGGATACTGAATCGTGTAGTCTCTGATATAAATATAATATTTTAATCACATCTAATTAACCTAAGTTTGAAATATAAGTAAACTTGAATGCAAACCGGAATCAGTATTTTCAATGATAGCGTAGAATACCTGACCTTTATTTTTTAATTCTAAGGCCAATGTTTCAATTTTTCTGAATAGCATGGAGATGTGTTTTAAGATCAAAGTACTGAAAGTACTGAGAAGCGCTATGCTACATGTATGTCTGCATGTAGTTATTTAGATGTCTAGTACAAGCAGAGACATATAATACAGATTATCTATCTGTATTATATGTTTCTGGTACAAGTGATCATGAACTATGCATGGAAAATAGAATGAAGTTTATCAGAGATATATACATTACATGTAAATAAGCATACAATCATGGGACATAAATATTCGCCACCTACAATGTACATTATGTACTTCTTTGTTTTATATAATACCAGCAATTTTTAAATGCCCACCAAATCTCATAATTAGAGCAAAATAATTATTTATTTATTCATGAAGGAAAAAGAATTCATACTTTTGAGCTTTCGTTGAAATTTGGATATACTCATTGAGAAAATAATTATTTTGAGGAGGATAAAACTTTTTAGCAAAATTGTTTCATGTTTCATAGACTTAAAGAACAATAGGAGAACTTACAAAATTTATCTATGAGAACAAGATTGACATTTCAGTAACTAAACACGAAAATTCAAAAATGAATATATTTTACGAATAAGCAGATCGAGACATATAATACAGACTGTGATATACATAGAGATTACACAACAAGTTGGGATTGATAATCGTGTTTATCCAACTCGAGTTAGTTAATTTTCAAAGTTTCAAAGCGCGAGCTTTAGCGAGCGTTTTGAGACTTTGAAAATTAACTAACGAGAGTAGGATAAACATGACAATCGATCCAAATGAGTTGTGTAATTTGTTTCTACCATAACACTAGATTATTTTGCAAATCAAAGTATTGAAAACATCAAAAAGAATTTTTCTTTAATTCCAGCCATAATGTAAGCCCACTCAACGCATTGTGAGGTCAAATATGATGACGTCAATTGATGGCGTCATAATTGAATTTCCTGACGTATCAGCCAATCAAAACGCTCGGAAGACGTTAACCACGTGTGGTTAATCGATATATTTAATCAACTGCAGACTCGATTATACAGCCGTTTTATAATGGTTAAACTACGCGTGCTATGGTAGAAATGTATGTCTCTGGAATAAGGAACTATTTTGCTTTAGAAATAAATAATTCAACACTCTATTTTCACAAATTTTCTAATCTAAAGCAAAATATAAATATAATCCAATGTCCTCCAGAGGGAAGTTTCCTTGTAGAAATAAATAATTCAACACTCTATTTTCACAAATATTCGGCCCCTTGGCCTTTATCAAGTGGTCGACGACAGTGACAGTAACTTTTACATAATGTGCTTATTTTTACATCCGTACATATGCCATGCTTTGAAACTCTTCATGGCATATGTACGGATGTAAAAATACTGTCGTCGACCACTTGATAAAGGCCAAGGGGCCGAAAATTTGTGAAAATAGAGTGTTGAATTATTTATTTCTACAAGGAAACTTCCCTCTGGAGGACATTGGATTATATTTATATTTTGCTTTAGATTAGAAATTATTTATCAAAGTCTGATATGATCTCTGGATTTTACAAGCATTTAAAAATTTTTGATTTTATATCAACAAAGAAGGAAATATCATTAGTGACAAATACTTATGTCCCATGACTGTACATCTCTGAGTTTATGTATTTTGTGCTGTTAAAATTCAACCAGGCTTTGAAGTTTAAAACAAAATCTGGAAAAATTCTTCAAAAACTAAATAATAGAATATTAGTATCTTTTGAATTTTGCATGAAGCATCTGAATTATGGTCAGCTGTTTGTTTGGTTTTTGCTTTATGCCACACTCGGCAATCCTTCAGGCATATGGTGGTCAGTTTTTATTGGTGGAGGAGAGGGCCAGGTTACAAATGTACTCGAGAAGAGACCATCGACTATCCGCAAGTAAACTGACAAACTTTCTCATATCTTTATAGGTTTAAACCTGCGCTGACAAGAGGTGAGAGACTGAGTGGTTTTTCGGCGACACCGTCAGGAACAGGGGGAACCCGGGGAGGCCCCACCGGGGCTCATCGCGGGTTCGTACTGAGACACCGCCAGGAGCAGGGGGACCCCGGGGAGGCCCCACCGGGGCTCACCACGGGTTCATACTGCAATACCGTCAGGAGCAAGGGGACCCCGGGGAGGCCCCACCGCCTGTCCCTCCATCTGAGCAGAGACGTATATAGTACATACGCGGATCTAGAGGGGGAGGTCGGTCCGGACACCACCCTGGAATTTGCAAAATATATAACAATATTGGTCAATTATGCTTATATTCTCATTTTCACTTGGAAAGGTTTTTCTTTTTGTTACATTGGCCACCCAGATATTTCGTTCTACATTTTTAAATATGTAATATTCCTTAATCACTCATTTTCGACAAATGAATCCGAATACAACAAAATCATTCTTTATAGAATTTATATCATGTTTTGTTAATCGTAAAATTTAGGCGTCCGTACAAACTCCGATTTACAGTTTGTTTGTCCATTTCCGTTTGTAGCAATACACATCATGAGAAACCTGACACCCCTTAGTGGATGCGTCCACTTAGAAGTCGTAAACGATGACTGTATTACTAAGTAAAATTGAATATGGTTTGTTATTCAGCAAATTTTCCACCATCATTTCTTTCATTATGATATAAAATATTTTATATAAATGAATTATATAAATATTTGTTGTCGTAAAGTCTATTGCGTTACCATTTTCGGACATACCTGAGAAAGCTTGAAAATGGCGGCGTTAGTGATGTGAAGTTGATCCCGAGTTTGTAATGACAACTTTACTACTGGGGACTTTAGAGATTAAATATGCCGTCCGAAAGAGTATGTGGTCAAGTTTGTGTCTTCTGAGCATTTGCTTTTGCATCATATATTGAAAATACGCCCAAGGTTTTGGAATTTCGTTGCTGTTACTCTCAATCTGTGCCAGCTGTGATAGCATTCACTGATTCAGTACATCAGGGCCTAGTCTGCAAGTTGTAGATATCTGGCAATCACCAACAACAGCAGTGAAGGCTCAGACAAGAGAAGTCGACTTTATGTTAACACTAACCCAATCAAACTGATTGTCTAAGATAATTAAGATTCCATTTACCTCAATCATACATGAAATTAATCTTGCCCCAATTCTGGCCTTCACGGGAATTCATTTTCCAAAAATCTTGTTTTCTTACATTGTACAATTGTATTCTGTTTCATTCTAATCCTTCGCTATGTCTTTTAAGATATTAACTCTTAAATTGTTGTAATGTGAAAGAAATACCATGCAACATATTTCCAAATTGCCCGAATCATCTTAGTTCATGATAGTGGTCATCTTCAGAGTGATAGGTCATGGGTTCAAGCCTGGGTGGGAGTAACTAGCACTTCCTGTCCTTCAAAATTGAAAGGGTAAAAACATAGGTCCTGTCTTGCAGTAGATGTTGGCATGATAAATATACCCTTTAATTGCTCATGACAAGTATGGCTGTAAGTGCCAAGCATAGGCCAAATTTGTACTGCTTCCCCGGCACATGGTAATATCATCATATTAGTAAAAGATTCTTGAGCAAGACGTTAAAAATCCAACAGCATTACTGTCGCAACAATCTTCAATTTTATTTAAAAAGTTCAGTAAAGTCTCCTTGCTGTGTGTTTACGTGATGTGGCTTCGGTTTTTTCAGTTCGTTTTTTTTTTGTATTTCTCATGAGAACAATGGTCTGAATCCTGCATAAATCTATTAAAAGTCTGAGTGGATATATATAAATTTGTGAGGCACTCTACATTAAAACAAACTTTAATGAAGTGTCGTACAAGTTTGGCCATTCAAGCTGTGATCTGTATCACTAAGATCTCAGATGGTGTTTTGTATACCAGATATACATATAGTACATGCCTGTTTCTTTATATGACTAAATATTCACATATGCTTCAATTACAGACTCGCTCCAAGGAGGACACTTGGTCAACCAACGAGCTAAAGAAAGCATTAAATGTAAGATTTGTAAAAAACAATTTTATAACTGATCTCATTTGCATCTATTCTTAAACTAATATTGTGCATTTACATGTACTTGCATCTAGTTAAGGTGCAGTAAGAATTTATAAAAGAAAATAAGTGTAATACAAATCACTACAGTTTTGTCTTTTGAATCAAAGATTAGGGACAAACTGTCTAACCTACCCTAGAGACTCAGTGAATTAAAGAACTACCTGTCTTATGTGACATAAAAATGTTTATGTATGGTTACCAAAATGGTTTTCTCCAGTATAAATCACCTGAATTAAGAGACCATCTGTCATATGTCACCCTTTTTGCCCCTTCCCTTGGGCGGTCTCTTAAAACATGTTACTCTGTACTATTTCCTATCTGTCTGTCAGACATTTGCTTTTCACAAAAACGTCTTAATGTACATAATTTGTAAGCAAAGAAAATAGAATTTACATCAGGAAAATCTCATTATTTAAGACACATAAGATATTGTCCTTTGATATGATTTCAACTTTATTAATGTTATTTATAACATCAACAAATAAAGAATAGCCTCTCTACAGTTGTTGAGTACACAACTATTGATATTGGTTAAATTTTAGAAAGAAGATATTCGCAAAGAAAGAGAAAGATTAAAGAGAGAAAGACGAGAAGGCAAAGGAGATGATATAATCTCTGAGGAACGGAGACGAGGAGATGATGATGGTAATTGGCTTCTAATTTAATAATTTTATTCCATTACGTTGATTATTCCCCAGGAATGAAAATATTATCATAATTAGATAAAATTGTGCATCTAGTTTTAATAAAATTTTCTCGAAGATTTGGTTGTGTTGGATCATGCGGTTAGCTGAAAATCAGTTGAAAATGGGTGTCGGCATACTAAAGATCTCTGACTGCTCAATGAGCATAAGTGCCAAGCTTAGACCCAAATTTTAAAAGCTTTCACGAAGCATTGGTGCTATCTCCATACGAGTGCAAAGAATCCTTGTATGGGATATAAAGAACAATGCAATAAAAACAATGACATAAGTCAAATGACTATGATGAATTCTTCCAGATCGCAAAGAAAGAAGACATCATCGAAATGATGATGAAAGACGGAGACACAAAGACGATGAGAGAAGATCACATCACAGAGATCGAGATGGTGAAAGAGATGAGGTTTGTATATCTTGATGATTTTAGATCCTATCTTATCTTTATTGAATATTTCCTTGTTATTTAGAACTGACAATTTTCCTAAAGCCACTTTCCCACCTAATTTTTGTATCCAAGTTTTTGATCTTTATCTGATTTTTGCTTATGAGCTTATTGGATAATTTTTCTTATTCAATTTAATTTTCATCTATCATTTATATTCTTATTTACTATATTTTATCCTATACTTAATACATATTTTTTTGTTTATTTTGACTCAGCAGGTAAATAATACTGTCACACCTGTGATTTACTGATTATTTTAGAGCCTCCATAGTCACATAGTTAGAGCTTCATGCTTTATACCATATAGTCCCTCACCTCTAGTCAGTGAGGGTTCATGTCTTTCTAGAATGTGAGAAAGTTTGCCAGTTTACGTTATGCCTGTACATTTGTAGGCATGTTTTCTCTTCCACCAATGAAAACTGTCTGCCACTATGTGACTGGAAGATTGTTGAGTGTGGTATAAAACCTTACAAAACAAAGATACTACAGTCTAACCTGCCTTAGCAACCCACTGAATGAAGGGAAAACCTGTCTTATGTGACCTAAATTAGTGGTTCCCAAAGTGGGATTTTCCTTCATATATTTCCTGAATTAAGTGACCACCTGTCATATGTGACCCTTTTTGCTCCTTCCCTTGGAAGGTCTCTTAAAACAGGTTAGACTGTAATTATTTTCAGATTTCTGTTTTCTTTCTTTTTCTTCTCTTTTTGTGAGAATTCCTCTCTTAACATGACAGTTGTGTTTACAGGGTAGAAGTAAGAGGCACCGAGATCGAGATAATTCTGGAGAGCGATTAAATGAGGTACTTCTGATCAGTCAATCACGCATACTTTAAGTGAGACATATTTAAAGTAATGTCATGACATCAGAGAGTAGTACACATTTACCATCATTATCACAACTACAGTCTAACCTGCTTTAGTTGTTGTTGTTGTTGCATTGTTGTTTAACGTCCCACTTAAGAATATTTCACTCATATGGAGACATCACCATGTGCGGATGAAGGACGACAAATTTTGCCTGTGCTCGGCACTGCTGGCCGTAGAGCAGGGAGGGTTCTTTAACGTGCCAACACCTAATGTGACACGGGACCTTGGTTTTTACTGTCTCATCCGAAAGACAAGGCCGGCCAACCGCGGAGTGGCGACTGCGGGAATCCAACCCTGGACCCCTCGGCTCGAAGTCGAACATGCTAACCACTCGGCCACAGAGGCCCCAACCTGCTTTAGTAACCCACTGAATTAAAGGACTACCTGTCTTATGTGATATTTAAGTTTGTGTCCCAAAATGACTTTTTCCTTTATGAATTACTTTAATCAAGAGACCATGCACCTGTCATGTGTGACCTTTTTTGTTCATTCCATTGGACGATCTCTTAAAACAGGTTAGACTGTAATCTGGAATTATTTTGTATCATTGAGGCTTGATTTGTTTTGCTGTGAAGGCACTTTGTAGGCCTCTACCACCAATCAATGGATTCACAACTTTATTGGAAAATAGAAACAGTCTGAAGTTCTGTTTGTGAGAAATAATTACAGAAGTACAAAGAAGCAAGTCATGTGATGCACTTATAAAGCTTGTATACAATGAAGGTCACATGCTTGTTTTGTATTCATGGAAGCATATTTTCATTGTGACTATAAGGTCCAAAGTTTAAGTTCTGGATATGATTCCTTAATGCATAGGTCTAAGTAAACTCTGTGAAGCCTGAATATGCTTGATGCAGCTATGATATACTGAAATATTGTAGAAAATAAAATAAATCAGCAGTAAAACAAAACAAAAATTCAGTGCTTTTTCTTTGTTAACAGGAAGAAAGAGAAAGACAAAGAAGAGAAAGACGAGAGAAACGAGAAGGAAAAAGCTCCTCAAAGGTATTGTGTTTATCATATACCACCTAGGATGAGATAGTAAAACTCCAGGTCCCCATTCAGTCACAGTAGTTGTATAGTATGGTATTGTTGTTTAACGTCCCACTCAAGAATATTTCACTCATATGGAGACGTCACTGTGTGCCGGTGAAGGGCTACAAATTTTGCCTATTCTCGGCACTGCTGGCTGTAGAGCAGGGAGGGTTCTTTAACATGCCACAACCTACTGTGACATGGGACCTTGGTTTTTACTGTCTCATCCGAAAGACAGGGACGGCCAACCGCAGAGTGGCGCTATACAGCTCAAACCCGAATCTTTCGATTCACAGTCAAACAAGCTATTTACTCGGCCAGGGAGGCCCCCACAGTAGTTGTAGGCACATTACAGAACTCTCAACTACTTCATGGCCATTATTTTTTGTGCATTTGTCAAATTTTGTTGCCCTTCGATGACATTCGATAACATCTCCACATTAGTGAAAGATGCACGAGGGGGCGTAAGACAAAAACATACATAAATGAAGCATCCAGATTACTGATACATGTCTCTAATTATGGCCAATACAGTATGAAAATTCTAATTCCAAACCCTGTGTTAGTTTGTGCATCTGATTGTCTGTAGTAAAGTAAGAGAAATACAGTCAAATCTGTTTATAACGTTTTCCTTGGGACTCAAATAATTCAATGTTCTATCCGGAAAACGTCATAAGCAAATTGATAAAAAAATATGGTGACGTTGCTTTGGCGGAAGGAATGTGAGTTCAACTGAAATTATTCCTTCCATATGTATATGGTCGACTCCTGTGAGTAGATTTATACTATAGAAATACAAGTCGGGCTTTATTCTCTCATGGCCAGGTAGTCCTTATGGTCGGTAACACATGTGTCCACGTGCTGTGTTTGTGCATTTAACATGTGTTGAAACCTTTCAAACTAGGCAAAAACGTTATAGACAACAGTATTATTACAATGGGACCTATATTCTAATATGTTATAAAATTAATGAAAAAACATAATACCCAGAAACTTTATATCTTTTTATTCTAACATAGGTTTATATGGGCATTTTTTTGGGGGGGGGATTAAAATGAAAACGTTATAAACAGCTTTTATTGTATTCAACAAAGACGCCAGAATGTATGCACGTGACCAGCTTGTTTCCGTTAAGCCCTTTAAAAGTAAAAAAAAAATCAGTAATAGGAGTAGCCATATTATCAATCTCTCTGAAACAAGTTGTCTCCCCTGTTAATTTAGAAGCTAGCACCATTTTCTGTCTTTTAAGTAACATTAAGTGCTAGACAAACAAACAATGGGAGAATTTTCAATTGTTTATTTTCTTGATATATTAATTTAGCCAACCGAGGAAAAGAGGAGGGACGATGACAGGAGACGTCATCGCGGAGGTGATGATGTTGAGCGAGAAGAAAGACGTCACAGAGAGACTGAAGAAGAAAAAGAAAGGAGAAGGGAAGAAGAAAGAGACAGAAGAAGGAGGGAAAGAGATGGGGATAGGAAACACAGAGATAAAGAAGAAAAACCTAGGTAACCTGTGCACCTGGCTTGTGCTCAGGATGTTTCTCAGATTTTCATATTGAAGCACCTGGCCTTTCCCAGATAAAGTAAAAAACCAAACTCATATGTCATTGTAGAGGTCTGCATATCAAAGATCCCTCACTGCTCAATGGCCTATAGTATTAAGGATATAGGCCAATATTTGAACCCTGTCTCAAGCATTTAGTGACATCTTCACCTGAGTGAAAGATTCTTCTGTGGGACAGAAAACCACAAAAGAAATTAGCAATAATTTGAATCTAAATTTCATTTCTGTCTGAAATTGTAACTCTCAGATCTTGTAGTCTGTTGTTACTGAATTAGACAGAAAAATGATGAGATCCTGCGACAAAGATTTGAACATCTAGGATTCTTCCTTCAGTAGGGAAAAAAGTCCTTAGTATTTGTCCAAACTGTAATTGAAATAGTTTTGAACATTACATAAAACACAAATAATCAAAACTGTTTATGAAAAACAAAGATTTGATACCAGCTGTTGACACACTGGTTATTAACCGGTGTTTTTCAGTAAATCTTGGGGCCTCCATGACCGAGTGGTTAGCGTGTTCGACTGGGAATCGAAAGATTCGGGTTCGAGCCATGTAGCGCCACTCTGCGGTTGACGTCCCTGTCATTCAGATGAGACATAAAAACCGAGGTCCCGTGTCATAGTAGGTGTTGGCATGTTAAAAAACCCTCTTTGCTCTATGGCTAGTAGTGCCGAGCAAAGGCAAAATTTGTAGCCCTTTGCCGGCACATGGTGATGTCTCTATATGAGTGAAATACTCTTGAGTGGGACATTAAACAACAATACCATACCGTACTTTCAGTAAATCTTGCCCTCCTTTTTGCTTACAATTCATAGTGCTATTTATGGTTTCTTTACATTCAGACTCTTACTGTGACATAGGACCTCGGGTTTTACTGTCCCATCCATCAGATAAGTATAGCCAACTGCAGCATGGATTGGAATCGAACCCTAGATCTCTCAATCAGAAGAAAAACAGGATAATGACTAGGCGATGGTGGCCTCAGTTTTTGTTTATAAGGGCTCACAAAAAAAAAATTACCACACGAGGACAAAGCTATACCACACGAGGGCAAAGCTATGTAAGTGACAGAGCACACGAAGGGAGGTAACTCTTACAAAATTAAAGGAAAAAAATAGATTGTTTTTTTTTTCATTTTTGACTCTTTATCTTAATCTATAGGGAGAAAAGTCACCACACAAATGGACGGGATGTAGAAAATGAAAAACGGAGGAGGAGACAGTGGGACGATGAACCAGAGGAAGACGACAGACGGAGACGTCATCACCGAGATGAGGTTAGGGATTACAGGATTACCTCCCTTTCCAGCCTTTCTATGACATAATCAGACTGTTTATTTGAGATATTGTATTCTAAAAATGTCTTAAATTTTGGAAATACTGGGTTATAAAGGTCTATAAAAGTATGGGTCAATAGACTAGCATGGAATATCATAAGATTTATCTCCCCTTTCAATATTTACTAGAACCATACTTGTAGCTGTAATGGACATCCATAGCCAAGTGGTTAAAGCACTGTATCCATACAAATCTGGTTTTGGTAAATTTCAGTTTTCAGAATTTTAACCAATTATCTTTCTGCTGTTTAATGGTCTTTCACAAGTTACTCATACAGCCATATTTTTTCCACAACAACTTAAGATCGGATGCCACTGTATTGATAGTTGTCAAAAATCGAGTGAAATATTATCAAATTAATCTTTAAGGATGTTTTCTTCATGTTAGACTAATACTAGGTATGAAATATCATTTCCGATTTGTTGTGTTGTTCAGGACGAAAGTGACAGAAGAAAAGACAGAAGAGAAAAGGAGAGACACAGAGATGACGATGAGGTAAGATGTATGTTACAAAAAGAGGAGGATGACTGGCTTTTCCTTCCCTTCTAATGAGACAAAGTGCCACGTCACAATATTATAATGGCACGTTAAAGAATCCTCACTCCTCAACAACCACAGGTGCCGAGTGCAAAATAAAATTTGTAGCCTTTCACCGGGATTTAGTGATATCTCTATATCAATAAAAGATTCGTGAGTAGAATGCTAAACAACAATTCAACTGACTTAGCAGAAGCTATATACAGTCAGAGCGCTTTATAACGACCTTTGATAATCCGACATTTTCACCTACTGACAGGATTTTGCCAAGAAAAAACGTACATGACATTGTTTTCAGTCCATATAACGGAATTTACAGCTTCAGACACCGACATAAAATATTCCGAACAAACATGCATTTTTAGTTGCTAAATCCTGCGATACAACGACACAAAAAATTGTCAATAATAATTGCTGATTATATATTTTGATAATTTATTGATAAGTCTAAATTTAAGAGTGATGCTTGTTAAAACAAAGTCTCAGCGGCTTCGTAGTTACCTGGTGTGCACTTGACTGTTAGGAAAAGGGTGCTACGAGACACTCGGCTACAGAAATTACTAAGAGACCTGTAAACGCCATCAGACTCAGCTGACCCTATCATTTCTTTATAAGAGCAAATTCGTTGTTATAAAGAGGGTTAACTGTAGTTTTATATTCTATCTATCTATAAGTCTGGTTTTATTCTCACGTCCTCCAAAGTCATCCGTGTTTATAGCACAAATTATTTCTTAGCGATGTGATAAGTTTAGGTCAGCCAATACTCACCGAGGACGTATTACATTTTTTTTTTTTTTTTTGGCATTCTTGCAATATGATGATTTTTTTAAATCAGTTATCTGTCCTTCGTAAGGAGTTTACATTTATACTTCACTTGAGTCTATTCAGTTGCTTGTCTTGTTACATTTCAAATGGTGAATACCTCTAGATAAAGGTAAAAGGAGCCTCTGTGGCCGAGTGATTAGCGTGTTCGACTGTGAATTGAAAGATCCGAGTTTGAGCTGCGTAGCTCCACTCCACGGTTGGCCGTCCCTGTCTTTCGGATGAGACAGTAAAAACCGAGGTCCCTTGTCACAGTAGGTGTTGGCACATTAAAGAACCCTCCCTGCTCTATGGCCAGCAGTGCGGAGTATAGGCAAAATTTGCAGCCCTTCACCGACACACTGACATCTCCATATGAGTGAAATATTCTTGAGTGGGACGTTAGACAACAATACCATGCTATACCATAAAGGTACAAAAGATTGGCCCATATGTAAGGTCAACACTTGTGGATAAAGGTACAAATAAAGAGGTTAGATATGTGCTTAACATAAAGTCAAGTTGGATTTGAAAAAAATGCTAGATTGGTGGAATTTTTCATTAAAGAATCTTCAAATTTTGTTGACCAAAAGCCTCTTTACCTGTTTTATAGGATGAAAGAGAAAGACAGAGAAGGGAACGGAAAGATAAAAGAGATCATAAAGATAAGGACAGAGGAGGCAAAGACAGAGACAGGGATAGAGACAAAGACAGGGATAGAGACAAAGACAGGGATAGGGAAAGACGGAAACGAGAAGAAGAGGTATAGTACTGCCCTAAATCTGTTACCTTTTTCTCATAGAATCTCATGGTTAAATCTGACACTGGTAAATTGTAAATGCATGAAATTTTGATATTGATTATTTGATGATTAATGACTTTAATTCAATGTATATAGTCAAATTAGACTTATACACATCTGTAATAAAAATTGTTTTGTGGATGGAATCATTAAATCTGAACAACATCAGGCCTTTTTCTCACTATTTTGGGAACATGGTCCATGACACTAGAATTGGGAATTTTGCGACATTTTGACAAAAAAAAATTAGGAATTTTGCTTCTTATAATGAAATCTGTACTACCTATATATATCAAAATAGATATTTATTTACCGAGGTACCAATTATTTTATTTGTTTATTATGAAAATTACAATACCAATCTACCAGCAAACTGTTTTGTTTTGTGTTTGTTTTTTGGTTTTTAGTTGTTTTGTTGGGTTTTTTTTTGCTATTTGGCAAATCATCGATGGAATATTAGTTTCATCTTCATGACTGGGAACTCTTGGCTGAAAATTGGGAAAAAAAGATTTGATTTGCCATTTGGAAACACAGCTCAATTTTTGCTATAAATTAGGAAGAAAAAAAGCCCTGTACATATTAAATCATCGTCATTTCATCTTGTTGAGCAGGACATAGATGCTAGGCCATTTAGTTAAAGCTTTTCTTTCAGCGAGGACCTAGATAAGTTTTTCTTTCATTATTGTAGATAAGGAAACGCCTATGTTATTTTGAACCTTTCTATTTTTAAGTCTCCTTTGTCTTTATTTAGGAAGACGAGAGGAGAAGAAGGAAGGAAAAGGAAAGAGAACGGGAAAGGGAGTATGAGGATAGGTACCTACTCATTAAAGTCTTCATTAAGTCTTAAAGTTCTCTCCACATTCCTCATAAAGGACCACTGCCTTCATATTATGAGGTTGTGAGCTGACAGAGGTGGTGGGGATTCCCCTTCCTTTGCATGAGACAGTAAAGACCAAGGTCTCTTATCACAGCTGGGTTGTATTCCTTTTGTTGGTTCAACCGGTCTAGATTTGCGCCGTAAATGGAACAGTTTTGGTATTTTTTCTAAACCGGAAGACGTCTGCTCATAAAAATTTCAAAAGAAATGTCAAAATTATATTTGTTGGAATTTTCACGTTTTGTTATTCCTGCTTACATGATATGAATCTT
>JACSZP010003848.1:0-19057 GCA_016161895.1 Pinna nobilis | reverse complement strand
ATATGTCTTTTAAGTATGTGTCTTGTCCGTATGCATGTGTCTTGTCAGTATGTAAGTGCCTTGTCAGTATGTCTTCGCCGTATCAGTATGTAAGTGCCTAGTCAGTATGTCTTCGCCGTATCAGTATGTAAGTGCCTTGTCAGTATGTTTCTTCCCCGTCAGTATGCATGTGTCTTGTCAGTATGTATGTGCCTTGTCAGTGTGTTTGTTCCCCGTCAGTATGTATGTGCATAGTCAGTATGTCTTCGCCGTATCAGTATGTAAGTGCCTTGTCAGTATGTTTCTTCCCCGTCAATATGCATGTGCCCAGTCAGTATGTCTTCGCCGTATCAGTATGTATGTGCCTAGTTAGTATGCTTGTTCCCCCTCAGTATGAATGTGTTCCGTTCGTATGTATATGCCCCGTCAGTATGCCTATGGCATATCAGAATGTATTTGTTTGTACAATCTTGTAAGATTGTAAGCGCCTTGTAAGAGTGTAAGCACCTTGTAAGAGTGTAAGCGCCTTGTAAGAGTGTAAGCAACTTGTAAGAGTGTAAGTGTCTTTTTTCAGTACGTATGTTCCTTGTCAGAATCTGTGCTTTGTTTAAGTGTACGTGCCCTGACAAAATGTAGGCGTCATGTCAGAATGTAAGTGCCTTTTCAGAGTGTAAGGGTCTTGTCAGAGTGTAAGTGCCTTGTCAGAATAAACATGCCTTGCCAGACTGTAACTGTCTTGCCAGAGTTTTAGCGCCTTGTCGAAATGGATGTCTCGTCAGTATGCATGCGCCTTTTAATGATGTCCGTGCATTTTCATTATGCTAGCTGTAGCCTCCGTCTGTCCCCAAGGATATATTTGCGTGGGAGTTAATAACATTTCAATAAAATTCTTTCCTAATCTAAGTTGAATGAAAGTCATTTTACCTCAGAACACGATACAGAATACTCAATAACACAAATTTTTGTCAAGAAAATGCCAGAATGATGGATGGGGTTATTCTTGTTCTTACTCACAGCATGATGTCATATTTTGCAATGAAAGTGAAGATAAAACATGCGACTTACCTTGTCCCGAAGCGTAATTCTTGTAAGCTAGCAGGAAAACCATAAATCCCAATGCATAGCCAAATTTTCGAAGAATCATTTTCAAAGCCTTGGTGCATATATACAAGTAGGAAACCGACCCATAGTTGAAACTGTATTCACATCTTTAAATATATTCCATCTTCCAGCGAAGTTTAATTAAAACGATTGACAGAGATTTAAATGTGCATTGATATTGTAGTCAGTGTAGATGACTACGGCACACTCCAGCTGTATTACTTCGATACTCCACGAGGTAATAATCTGACGGAAATTCCACTCTCCTCTTCCTGGAGGTATCAATAGTTGTAATTTTAATTCGGAAGTAAGGACCTTTTTGGTAGTTAAATTCACAGGATATCTTAGCGTAGCACTTGCAGTTGCTGACACATTTATAGCCTGAAATAAAGAAGTGTAATAATTAGCACACAATACCTGATATCCTTGTGATTAATACTCATCAGATTCAGAATGTTCCTCATAAATAAACAGGTGAAAAAATAGTATATGATTTGGTCCTGATAGTGATTCTAAAAGCTGCAATAATTCCGATTTTCTGAGACCAGATATGCACGTGTAATTGTATCCATTTACGCACGGAAGTACATTCTCCAGTACATGCATATCGATAATTGAAAGCATACCTCAATATATGTAGACCCAATAATAAACAATCTGTGCATGTCATTATATACACATTCGTAGAAGTGTGTGTGTGTGTGTGTGTGTGTGTGTGTGTGTGAGAGACAGAGAGAGAGAGAGAGAGAGAGAGAGAGAAACTATTTACACACCTATTCCCACAAGAAGTATACAATAACACTAGAGGAGCAGATTTTATATATCAATGTAAATTATGGTGATAGTTTACACAGCATCAAAGGTTTTGTAAGTCCGTAATTGGGCCGTTTATCTTATTCTCCTCTGTAGAGGCTACATTCCTCTGTTATGACAACTTGTGGTCAGCATTCTGTGTTACAGGAAACCAAGTAAAGTGTGTGCAGACTATTTAAATGTAAATAGTACGAGATCGCTGACCAAACGTAAAAGACATTTGTCTTTAAAGTTTACAGAAGTATAATTACTCGGATTTCCACATTTCAAAAGCAAAGAGAAGCAGATGTCTTTTTTAGCCATAAAGTATAATGTGAAGGAAAAGAAACAAGTTTCTTAAACTAATATTTACACAACGGATTCTATCAAATATTTCAAACTTTAAAACGATATAAAATGGTTAAATGTATTTAAAAACATATTCAAAAACTGAAATTATTTGAATAAATTGAAATAATAGTGGAAATCTAAAATGATGTATTCTTTTACAGAATATGACTAGAAAATGACAGCTCCGAACATTATTATACATGATTATGTTATGTCATTTTTCATGTTCCTCTCTTTGAACAAACTTATGCTGCCCTGTTGTTCACTTAGTTATCGTTACTATCCATTTAATTTAGGCATGGTACCTAAGTTGCTATATTTTTCTCTTTTATTCCATGTACAATGTATATGGACAATGACTATTTTCTCTCTGACATGTACAGCAGTGTACTTTCTCTGTGTGAGATGTTGGTTTAGATTTCATTTCTTTGCTCACCTGTGTGAATACGTTCTTCTCTTTCAGTTTTGTAAGTTCAGTAAACTAGTTTCTAGCTGATGCCTCCGTATCCGTTTTGGTAAGTAGAATTTAAAAATTCTATTGTGAACATGTGGTTTTTAAATGAATGCAAAAATAATAGAGGTTTGTGTCAATATGAAACGTGAAAGGACAAAATGACTTTTTGATCAAACACAGTAAGAATGCTTTATCCGCTTTATCAAAGGTCTGTTAAGTTTGGTCAGAAACTACACACAAGACGATTATCTTATTTAACCAAACTGATTCCTTATGAAAAAGCTATTTATGGTGGTCAAATCATTTACACGCCGCGACCATAAAAAGACTTCCACATTTAGGTTGACCTTTCAGATTGTGTCAGTAAAATTGACAAAAAAATCATTCTTATTTTCTAATTTACCAAATGCAGTGATGTATACAAACGTGATCATATGAAAAATAACAAAACAGAAAACACGCATGACCATACAAAATACAATTATGTTTACAAGCGTGATCATATAAAAATAACGAAGGCGGAAAGAAGCATGACAATACCAAATGCAGTGATGTATACAAGCGTGATTTCATATGAAAAATATAGTAAAGCAGAAAACACGCATGACCATACCAAATGCAGTGATGTATACAAGCGTGATCATATAAAAATAACGAAAGAAGAAACAGGCATGACCACAACAAATGCAGTGATGTATACAAGCGTGATTATATGAAAAATAGTCAAGCAGAAAACACGCATGACCATACCAAATGCAGTGATGTATACAAGCGTGATTTCATATGAAAAATCTCAAAACAGAAAACACGCATGACCATACCAAATGCAGCAATGTATACAAGCGTGATCATATGAAAAATAACAAAACAGAAAACACGCATGACCATACCAAATGCAGTGATGTATACAAGCGTGATCATATGAAAAATAGCAAAGCAGAAAACACGCATGACCATACCAAACGCAGCGATGTATACAAGCGTGATCATATAAAAAACAGTAAAAGCAGAGAACACGCATGATCATACCAAATGCAGTGATGTATAAAAGCGTGATAATATAAAAAATAACAAAGCAGAAAACACGCATGACCATACCAAATGCATCGATGTATACAAGCGTGATCATATTAAAAACAACAAAGCAGAAAACATCCATTACCATGCCAAATGCAATGATGTATACAAGCGTGATCATATAAAAATAACGAAACAGAAAACACGCATGACCATACCAAATGCAGTGATGTATACAAGCGTGATCATATGAAAAATAACAAAACAGAAAACATCCATGACCACACCAAATGCAATGATGTATACATGTACAAGCGTGATCATATAACAAATAACAAAACAGAAAACACGCATGACCATACCAAATACAGTGATGTATACAAGCGTGATCATATGAAAAATAGCAAAGCAGAAAAAAACGACCATACAAAATGCAATTATGTATACAAGCGTGATTATATGAAAAATAACAAAGCAGAAAAAAATGACCATACAAAATGCAATTATGTATACAAGCGTGATCATATGAAAAATAACAAAGAAGAAAACACGCATGACCATACCAAATGCAGTGATGTATACAAGCGTGATCATATGAAAAATAACAAAGCAGAAAAAAATGACCATACAAAATGCAATTATGTATACAAGCGTGATCATATGAAAAATAACAAAGAAGAAAACACGCACGACCATACCAAATGCAGCAATGTATACAAGCGTGATCATATGAAAAATAACAAAGTAGAAAACACGCATGACCATACCAAATGCAATAAAGGAATAAACGCGTGATTATATGAAAAGCAATGAAGGAGGAAAGATGCATGAGCATATCAAATGGAGCGACGGAGTAAAACGCGTGGCTATATGAAAAGCAATGAAGGAGTAATCACAAATGGTTAAACTAATACAAAATGTAATTAAATCATGGTCATACCAATGTAATGAAGCAGTATTATAACAACACCAGAACTGAACGTGTAACTGCGCATAATCAAATACGACATAACGGACAAACAGTTCAATTACAATGCTCAGAAGCAGGGCGATTAGTAAGTACCTTGCTCCTGAATCTCGTGCATTTTAAATGACAGAAATATTTTGCCGTATATCTTTAAATGATTAAAACAGAATGTTGAAAACAGAATTTATTTAAGTTATAAACCACTGGCGCTGTTAGACGTGTACAGTGATAATGAAAAACATGCCGTTTTTATTCAACCTGTTTACATTATTATGTTTACTTTTAAGTAAAAGCATGTGAATAAGTGGTAATATTTAGAAACAATAAAAAATATAGCCGTGTCTCATATTATGCAATGCCATATGCTTCTGTGTTTGGGGTTTAAAGTTTAATAACAAATGCACTATCTAAATTTTCCAAACTTTTAATATTACGTTAACGTTAAGATACATTGGTAATATCTACACTTTCCTAGGTATCCAGGTGTTTCTAATATTACGTTGTTGAGACAATGCGTCCATCTCAGATATTTCGGCATGAGAAATATGGCAGAAAATTTTATTTCTCGATGTTAGATAGATAGATAGATAGATAAATAGATAGACAGATATATTATGAATCCCTATCTCACAAATTTCATAGTCAACAACAATTACCTAAAGCATAAATCATATTCAATCTATTACTTAATCCTTTTATCATAAGGGAATTAGACACGATTTTGTTAATAAACAAACATGTTTGCCTTTCACAGCCAAGCTTAATCGTGGTTAAATGAAAAGTTGTCTCCTAAATACATTTTGTGCTTGAACTTATAGAACTTAACGTCCAAAACTTTAAGATTCTAACATTTGTTTTTTATGAAGGATTTATTGTCCGGTACAGTACTTTAACTGTTTGCTAAGTGAGTTCGCGGCAGTATTTTCTGCAGTTCGAACATAGCCGTTAAGAACAGTGTCTATTCAATATTTGATGACTAGTGATAGAAGTTAGTCGAGTTTAACAGAGAAGATATTAATTTTTGTGGTTGCGCTTACATTTTACAATAATTGTCTGGACTTTGGCTTCCAATACTACACCTTTGTTGACAGAAACACGTGCTAATAACTGTAGATTACGATCCTACGCTCATCTGATTACTCGTGTATACCCTCCAGGTCTCTTACTGTACACGCCGGACTAGAGGTACCTTACTACCACTTCTATTACTGTCAGTAAACATATGCACCGCGGTAACAACGTCCCCGGGGACATCTTCTCTCCTTTTATTTTAATTTAGAGAAGATGCATTTATGTGCTATCAATCCGAGCTATATTGTGACCGTTCGGTGCTCTTTCATGGATAATGGATTGGTTTGTGTGGATACACGATTTCCTGATGCATGTAAACATTAAAAAAGGATGGTTGTTATTTCAGTTCTGATTCTAGCTAGTAAAATGAATAGGAGATTGAAGCCTCAAAATGATAGATACTACAGAAGTATCCAAATATACAGGAAATAATACACATAAAGTGACATGTTCACTCCTCCAGATTCTCGGTTTCCAAGTACATGTATTACATTTGTAATTTGTAGATTTGCATATTTTTTTACAACAGTTCTTATATTCATGAAAAGTTGAAATCTGGTGTTTCTTTTATCTTCAATTAAAAAAAGTCAAAAAAGATCTAAATCACTGAATTGACTGGCTAAAACGCAAAGTATCGAAATCACAAATACATGTATTCATTGATACCATAATATACTTTAAGTGATCAAGTGTCATGGGTGGTATTTGCTAATAAAGTGAAAAGATAGAAACTTGTGAAAATGTACAGTGATGTATAATATGAGTCAGGCGTGGATAGACTATTCCTCAAATAATATCTTCACACGTGTTATCTTAGAGCTGGTAACTTAGAATCATAATGACGGCTGTGTTTGATAAAAATTAAGTCAACTATTAACAGTTTCCACGATAGATATGATGTAAGATAAAGTTATTGCGGGAAACGGTTAATAATAGCACACATGACTGTGTTTGCTTTGGTAGGAATTAGTTGGCATCGTTAAAGCTCCTAAAACGCTTGAAATTTATAAGCTTTCAGATCTATCTATCACTTTGTTGTAATTTGTTTCATTACCACTGAAGTGTTTCTCTTGTGTTGGAAGGTAATTTATGTCTATACAGATCTCTTTCAAGTATTTATTGCTATTTAATTATTTATCTGTTTATTCGTGTACCATTAAATCCAATACATTAGTTATCAGACGAGTCAAACATTTGTTCATGCAACGTTCAGTATATGCAGGGAAAGGAATCGACAAGCCGTAAAAATGTTAAGTCCTTACTGAACTCGCAAATAAGTACTAATGTGTTCATGCTAAAAGGAAGTACATGAAATGATTACTGTGTTTTGGATATCTATGTATATTTTCAAAATTATACTGTTACTTAATTAGTTTTTATAAATGGACATTTTATTCCTTACGATAAATATTAAACATTTGGAAAAATAAAGTAAATCTATTAGTTAAGTTTTATGTTCTTAAGTATTCCTTAAAGTGACGTTTTCATTTAAAAAAACACAGGCACAATGTACAAATTCAATCATATGCAAGAAATACTACATAACTTCAATTCAAGGAAAGGTTATTTTGGGACACCTATTCCCATTCCGCTTGGCTCTCACAATGTTTTTGTAGGATTGTGTGTGTGTATGTAAATGTGTTTTCCCTTTCTTTTTCTTTTTTACTATTATTGATATTATTGACCACTAATATGTCAGAGTAATACACGTGATATAATTCTGTTGATTTTTTTCTTTTACCAAAACTTTGCAAATTCTCTCTAACCAATTTCAAAGGCTCATTTTATAGATAAATTGATCGATACTGCTTGTTGAAACGTATCAACTGATAGCGATGAGATTCGATTCATTCCTTGCTTTTTTCATTGGACCTTAACCCCGAATTCACGAAGCGATCGGACGCTCCACGATGCATACTGCATATGCATTACCTTTCATCTTACCCTAGGTTCTGAAAGGGCATTGTATTGTACTTACCACACTATATTTTCTCCTGGTTACTCTGGGTAACTCAATATTTGTCCATTTATGCTGAAACTGTTAACATTTTTTCAATATTTATGTCAGATTAACTACAAATTAGTGTTGATAGATCATAATCCTTCCTTATATGATTAATCGGGCATTTACACATATAACAACCAAACAGTTCTATATTTCAGTACTTGTACCTGTATTTTTTGTAGGATCCGTAACATGCGGGTTTAAAAGGAGGAAGTAGAAGATACCAAGGGGTATTCAAAAATAAATCAAGACAGACAATAACGTGGCCAAAACAAAAGGAGACAACACTATAAACAGTGCACATAGTCACATTAATATTTATAACAAAAAATAGAGTAATAGAGTAACACGAACCCTACTAAAACCCAGGGATGAATACAGGTGCACCGGAAGGGTAAGCAACTCCTACTCCACACGTGTTACCCGTCGTGTCTTCGAATCCGAGAAAATGTCAAGTTCGGTTTTAGTCATAAACGGTAAAAGTAGGACAGGATTAAGTGTATGATAAGGGGAATCTATCTCTCATTACCTTTAGAACCGATAGTTATAACGGCCAAGCAGGTCATGGTGGCGACCATAAAACTTTCGAAGAGATAACTTCAATCTTACCATTTTGGAATCCTTGGTTAAGTAGCTTCTTTGTCAGCAGCAACTCTCTATTAAGGAAATCCTAATAGAAAACTTATGCTCTGGAATATCTTATCAAGTGAAAAAAGTATACTCCATAGGCAGGTGCTGTTGGAAAATTACTACATAAAATTGGAAAGTTCGCAATAGGGAAATTGAAGTCATCTCTTTAATCGTACACTGGTTTCAACCGTCCTTCACTGTCAATCTCTATGTGTAAGTCGAGATATGAAACAGATTTTGGCAGTTCCCGTGGTGTCCATTATTTCAAGTTCATTCGGATCTATTGAATATCTTCGCTCTACATAAATACCAATTATTTTGACACAATTATGATTACCATAAAAAAGAACACAATAGGATTACTTTCATTAACTTACACATTTTTTATTCTTACAGATTAGCAACGGTCTAAAATCGTTTGTTTTTTAAATGTACCATTGAATGCAACTGAAAAAATGTGTATCTTGCGTTGGTTAAAGGAAGTTGTTAACTCTTCTACAAGTTCAAAAGTTATGTTATCTAACAAGTCTTGAGACAGTATATCCACAGTCTGTAAAATATTAATAAGGCTTACAAAAGGCCATGTGACGTTGAATCCAATCAACTAATTCACTTCCGTAAAATGAAGCGATAAACTGAGAACTCTCATCTCATAACTCAAATCAGGTTCCATTCAAAGACTTCTGTTTTTAGAGAAAACCAAAGTCACAGTATATTGCATTCAAATCGATTTTCTGACGACTTTGTTTTGACACCAGCAAGGATCTACATCGATGTGTCGAGTTTCCTTGAGGTTGTAATTACAAAATGCCTATTCTTCTACAATTAAGTAATGGATAAATCACTCAGTGGTGTTGATTAGTATTGAAAGTATATACCTTATCGAGAGCCGAAGGCCAACAGTATTGTTCTCTGCATTTATCAACAACATTAAATTATTTATAGAACCTGAGAATTATCCCTTTACTGTGCCCCAATATACTATGGTCAGTGGTTTCCTCTTGACCTTGAATTGATGAAAAGAACTAAATGTTATACCTAATCCCGTTCCTCTTATTACCGTTTACAACTTTCACCGAAATAGATATTTTCTCGGATTCGAAATCTAAGTGATACGTCGGGTATCATGTGTGGAGTAGGAGTTGCTTACCCCTCTGGAGCACCTGAACTCATCCCATTTTTAATGGGTCATTGTTACTCTGGTTTTATTTCTTATGTATTGTGTGTATTACTGTTTTTAGTGTCGTCTCATTTTTTATTGGCGACGGTATTGTCTGTCATGGATATTTTTTTTATGTTAACTGCCCCCTTGATATCTTCTACTTCCGCCTTTTATCAGGTTTAGAGGTATCTCAGACTATGTTGAATGTGATAGTACAAAGTCCGTGCAATATAGTTGTATCCAATGAACCAATTTCAATAGACAATATTTGTTTTGGAATTCCTGTTGAAATAGTTTAGGCAGAGCCTACTGAATCATGTTTTCCAACCCCCTGAGCAAGTAATGTTTATACTAGTTCATCAATTAGCAATTGCAAGGCAAGTATATATTGATTAAACTTACACCTATTTAGAGACATACATTTGATGTCTTTTAGGCAGCATGTAAGTATGAAATAATCATGATTTGATTCGAGGTTCAGAAGGAATTTCTAATATTGAATAAATTTGCAACAAAGTATTCTTGTTTTCAAAGTATGACTTTATTCTCATTTTTTAATTCACCTGACAGTTGACAGCTGAAATCTATTCAACTATTAACTGTTAGATAGTAAAATATATATTATGAATAAAAAAGATCATGTAATTAAAATCATTCAGTGGTGAATTGTTAGAATTGTCCAATCTTATATATGACGAATCGTATAGTTGCTATGTGTTCAAACTGTTTGATTTTGACTTTGACTGACAGTTTATATCTATCCAGTTTGATCACTATTTTTCACGTATAAAACAGAAATAACTGGGCTAGAATCACATAGTGTTTAACACTAATTCTAAGGTTACATCAAACTGCATAATGCGTGTGTATTTGTGTGTAATCTAAAACGACAAATGATGAATTCGTGGAGGAGGTCGTATTATTAGCTTTTAAAACATTACGTTTTGGTTTCTAGAGAAAATCTATACTTAAAAAGAGCAGAAAATATTAATAAAAGGGTCTTCCATTCAGGTGAATGTTTATTTTAACTTGAACTGAAAAACTTATGACAAGTATATGGAACTTCCATCGCTTTTATTTGGAAGTGGTGTCACACGAAAATAAATAACCTTAGTGTTTCAATGGATCAAATATGACATTAGATACTGAGATATGGCGTCATGGTTGTCGACGCATTTTTTGTCTGTGATAAGCAGACATTTTGGTTGATTATCAATATTACTAAAAAATTGAGGAAAGTGTCAACTACCTCCCCTATATTTATGGTTATGTTCTTATCCGGCATTCGTGCCTTTCGAAACCTTGTTTATTAGGTTGCAACTACCGTTTGTATGTCACAGATCTTGGCTAAGAATATGACATCTCTCTTATTGAATAAGCATGAAAATGTGTTACACTGTAATTCAATTATTGTATAAAAAGTTGAGTATACCTCCATTTCCGCGCGCCTGTGATTGGAAACAACAATCATGCTAACATGGATGCGTTTTACTACGGAATTTCTTAGCCTTGAAGTCAAAAATATTACGTCGAATCACTCAAATGAAAAACAAACTTGAACTGGCAATATACACGTGATAGCTGATTGCTACAGACGAATCTGCAAGTGACGTCACATCCCACTGTCCTCAAAGGAGTATATCTTTACCACAGATAGCTCTTACTGAATAGCAAGCGATATGGTTATAAATCCTATGTAAATGTATGATATATTTATAGAGAGGTAAATTAGAACTCTAACCTTTAACTGATATGAATAGCATTCCATTAATTCGTCCATCAAGCTCTCTTCATACGTTTCAAATTTGCACAGCAGCACTTTGTATTTTTCTTCTTTCGTTTCAACAATTTTGTGAGATATTTTCATGTTTTAAGAAAAATTCTCAGATGTGTGAATATATGCCTTGAAAGACTCTTGTCCCCCGACGTAAGTGAGGATACTCAAACTTTGCATATGCACGATGCATATCTTATCAGAATAATCATAATTGAAGGGTTAAACTTGCTGCCTATGATAATCGGTAAGTTGGGTGTACTTTTTCATTTTTTTCTGTTAAATATTGCTCAAACTGCAATTCATCAAATCCTACTGTTTCAGTTATGCTATAACATTTCTGCACCACGTCAATATAAAGTCGAGATCAATGTTGTACTAATTGACCAGGTGATAAGGTAATTCTCTCTCTCTCTCTCTCTCTCTCTCTCTCTCTCTCTCTCGCCTACGATAACTTATATACCAAGCAGCCATATAGCTCATTAAACATTTAATTTGACCATGGAAAGAAATAATTATGCATTGGTACATTATTTTTAAATAAAATCTACATAAGTGCTGCTTTTTATCAATGCCCTTTCTTTCAATTCAATCTCACTCTGTTAAACTTGAGTAGATAAGTAAATATAGATAATTGATAAAAGTGACAAAGTCATCAGGCGTTTACCCATAGATTTCAGTATCAAAAATAAAATGCTGGAATGTGTGAATCGGAGAACAAATCAACAACTATCTCCTTACCAAACCCCTTACCATTGAAATCAGCGTATCTTTGAAAAATAGAAATTAGATAATACGTATCGGGGCGTTCATAAAATATAAATAAGAAACTTAATGAACTGTTATTCAAATTGAAGACGAGTCATAGTTTCTAAGCAAATAGCAAATGAACTGAAAATTTACGCCAATTTTTTGTCTATTTATTTTCAGGACTATGATAGTACTTATTTGATGGATATACTCATCTTTATGAGTTTCTTTTGTTTGCGTTGACAACATGATAATATGAACGTAACGGTTTTCTTTTTCTTCTTTTTTTCTCCTTTTTAAAGGGAAGGGGGTTCTTCTTTTTGTGGTTTTTTTTTTGTCTTTTTGTTTGTTTGCTGCTTGTTTTTTTTATTTTGAGAAAGTGGAATCCGTTAAACATATGTTCGGAACTTATGCATATTTGGCACAAACTGCCAGTTTAAGAAAAATGGCAAAACTATAGAAAAAAATATTGTGATTAATCAATTTACTTGTCATATAAACTCCACGCATTATGAAATTAAATGGAAGATTGAGATCACAGGACTTAAGCGTTGTTTATTCGGACTCGTAAATTTTTGTAAATCTTTATCGACAACCTCTGACTTTTTCGTTTTATTTTGCAATATCATGCTAGATCATTTTCACAAAACAGATTGAATTTACGTCTTATTGGTAGGAGTGTAAATTAAGTTATCTTTGATTTAATGCACAATGACTGTCGATGTTTTCATATATATATCCAATTAGTGTACAGAACAACGGGCTATATAGCTGTAGCTGTATTGTTATGTAAGAAAAGCATTAACTTTGGTGGAAATGTCGACGTCTCTATCGAGTATCGAGCGCAGGACCTTACGGTCATAAGACACAGACTATACGAAGGAGCCTCGATAGTTCATACAACAAGGACATGATTTCTATTCTACATAATCTGCTATACAAATTAAATTTATTTTAGAGGATGCATTTATTGAACTCTGGAAGTTCCTCCTTATCACAAATAAAAACTGTGACAAATACTGCAGACAAAATCAACAGTAACTCCATCATATATTATCCACTTGTATATTGTTAAGCTTTTCTGACTTACATGCATGGTAATTTTACATTTTAAAGTGCATAACTTCTGCATTATTACCTGTACTGGCCATATATTCTACATAAGTAAACAAAGAGTACCATAAATGCACATATCATATATCCAATGAACAGGCAAGGGCGAAATCATGGCTAAGAATATAATACTATCCAATATAATATAGAATTAAGATTTCGAAAATGCAATTTTGTTGTAAAATGGATTTAAGCAGTAGATTTTTACATAAATAATTAAAGAGACCTTCTGTGCTGCAATGACACAAGCGTTTGAAATACTGGAAATGGTCTCAAACATATTTTAAATAACGTCTATTCCACTTCTAGGTCAAGGACTGGAACAAAACATCTTTATACTATTTGCACAAGGTTTTATTGAAATCGATCAAATAGATAAGATGTCATTGTCAACAATCATTATTCTCTTTTAGAGACCCCATTAGAGCACTTCTGTGTTCATTTGTATATTGACGCTGAAAGAATAGAATCACATCCGAAAAAAGGTAATAGTGAAAAGCACTACCAAGACCTGGCTGGCAAAATTGCAATTATGCAAACATATTTATCGGATTATAAAGAGACATTGATGAAACATCCTATTAGCTTTCATATTGACTTCCTCATTGAAAGTGTTCGCATTGTGATAAATTACATTCAAATCGATGTTAGAAGTTCAATGTAGGGAAATGATTCGTCTATTAATTCACGACCTTTTGTGTTATTTACAGAGACCTTTAAATAACCCAGTCATTATTATTACACCACCGTCTGAACAAGTGGCTGTGTGACTCACAGATATTAACGAGTTTAAAACTGAAGAATATTCGTAATTACTCCAGATATATAGGGGCTGATGAAAAGTCGTCATGATAGTGTCAAAGTATAATTCATTTAATACCACGTTGGTCTTTCGTTTTCTCCCATACTTTACAGGGATAACAGTGAATGAATTACTTTATGAGAAAACATTTTTCGTCTCATGGAACAAAAGAAAAATAAGAATAAAATTAAAAGAAAGAATGTAAATATACTGAAATCCGTATCATGTCATGAATGAATACATACTTATTCATAGTGGTTCTCTCCTCTATTCAGAGTGCATAAATATATCAATCTTAAATTTTTAGATCTTGTATAGTGTAAATGTTCTAATCATTTCATTTCGGATTATTATGGTATGAAAAAATGACAATCTCGAATAAAACTCTTTAGTGTAAAATTATAAGGACAGTGTTAATCTTCTAGCTTGATCTTTCTTCATGGCATGTATTAAGCCGGTTCTGAACAAATCTTTCTCGTTGGTATTGACATTATTAGTATATACTGTATGATATTAAGAAAAACGGTAAGGAAGTTTTGCAAGGCAGAATTTAACCATTCATGAAATCAACGAGATTAGGCTAGTCAATGGAATGAATATTAATCTCCAAATACTTAATTTCGGAACAAGATTTTATTCACGAATCAGAAATCACATGTTTCACATAATCTTTCGTTCAGACTCTACTCTTATCAATGCTCAATGTTCCCTGATTAATAAATAATTCATGTTAAACTATGGTAGCCTCTGCACTAGTTGTATTACAATTATTAAACAATGTTGTATCGAAATCACATTCTGAGGAAAATAAAATATACATGTCTCCAAAACAAAGCCTGAAACATGCCCATTTTATAGTATAAAAGTATGCAGAAAAAAATAAAACAAAACAATCTTCAATCATGTTCTAGAAATACTGTCCGTTTCATCTTACAGTTTCTTTCAAACACTTGACATCATGTTTTCACTCGGTCAATACGTAATAAAAGCATTAAGTTGGTATGTTTGTGTATAGTGGTAAAAATAAAGCACATTAGTCAAAAATTGAATATAATACAGGAACGCTCATTTTGACTCGGTTTTATCTTCTGTTATTTATCTCTGTGTTCTATCTATATATGTATGGGTTCATCTCCCATCCCTTTCTTTTCTTTCACCATTAGTAAATCACAGCAAGTCACAATCACGCACCAACTGAACACATAATGAAGATGGGCAGTATTCTAGCGGTCAGTTGAACCGATTATTTGTAACTGGCAAACAATTAAATGACGAAAATTCGTATAATTGTGATTCTTTTCAAATAATTTGAAATGTCGCGGAATATACATGGATTGTCATTCTCGAAGCTGTGAGACTGTATTTTGTCAAAGACATTTAAGTGTTGTTTTGCTCACAAGAAATATATTCCGCTGACCATACAGTAATTGAATTAGATTCAGTTTGCACCAACCTCTAAAGAATTAAGGATGATTAAATCTCACAAGATTGTCATTTAATTGCATTTGGACGATACTAATAAAACTAATAAATTATGACTCATTGAAAAATCCCAAGTTTCAATAGAAAAAGGACACTGATTTGGTTTGATTGTCGTGATTCTATATGCTGATATTTGTATCGGTATATAGATTCTAGAAATGTGTTCACTACTTAGCAGCATTCCTCTAAAAAAGAGAGTTTGCTGAAAAAGCTTATTTGGTGGTTAAAGCCGACCCTAACCCTCTTATTCACTATATTTTTTGCTGTGCTAATCACTCAATGTTTGGGTAAATATTTTGAAATAATTTGACATTGCAGTCAAAAGTAGAAAGGCGTTCGAGTGCTCAAAGTTTGACTGTATTTAGAGTTGAATTCTAAACTACTTTACTTGATAAAATTTCAATCTAGATTTACTAAATTTGTGCATAAATATCAAAATTTATTTTCATATTTAAACCATTATTTCTTATCTGTATCTTATAATTCATTTGAATGCATTATATTCATTGTCAGGTTTGCCAGTTGAACTTTTTTCGAAATACAATCTTCATTCCAGTTAAAAAATTAAGCTTCGAACAAGTCTCTAAAAGTAAGCAGATATTGAATTAGTTACCTCAAATATCAAGTCGAAGTAAATAGAACGAGACATTTTAACATACATTCAAGAACGATTTTTCTTCAATAGTCGTGATTCACATAAGGTGAAGAGGCACATAGAGTGCTTTCACGAGTCCGACGACAACGATACATCGTAGATTATTCTTAATCCCAACTTAGATGTCACCAGGTACTCGGACACCGACATTGCACCTTGTTAGCATACAACCACCTTAATAAATGATGCATGGACACCTCTTGGGTTCGAGACTATTGCTGAAAATTCCCTAATTTCGATATTAGTTTCCTTATCAATTTTACTTTGCGTGAATATTACATGCTGTTGCTTTGCTTCAGAGTATCAATTTGTAACTTAATTAAGTGTTCTATAGCGTTGCCTAGCCTATTTAATCTCTTACACACAATTTGTCTTGTTAATTAAGCTTCTTATTTTTTCGGTTTACTTGTAAATTTTATAAAACACTTCAAATTGTCTACACCTATACACCAACACTTTGCTCAGATTGTATTACAGTACCTTGTGTGAATCAATCCTGTATTATATTATGTTGTATTGTTGTTTAACGTTGTACTCAAGAATCTTTCACTGATATGGATCCGTCATCATGCGCCGATGAAGGGCTCAAACTGTGATGTGGGATTAACGGCCGTAGATCAGGGTGGGTTCTTTTGCGTGCCGACATCTACTGTGACACGGGTTACTTCCGAAAGATACGGACAGCCAATCACATTGTGGCTCGGATTCGAACCCGGGCCTCTCGGTCAGAAGACAAACACGATAACCAATACGTCACGGCGGCTCCGAATCCATCTTGATTGACTTAATATTGATTTCGAACCTTCTGCAGCTATGAAACTGAGTACCCTTTTAAAACTATTTTCACATTACCGACGTGTATCGAACGTTTTACATTCACGCTTCATGGGACCTTAAATGTGACTGAAAATAAAGTAGAATATATCTATTCTCGACCGAAATTTAGAATGCGCCTTTGCTCCTCAATACAAATTAGAAACTTCGATAAAGAAATTCACCTACCTGTCTATGGTTTAGAAATAGTTCCTCAAGGCCTCAATACCGTCAAGTTCTCCAACATTCCTTCCCTATTGTTACAACTCTAACAAAGCTAAATTATGCGTAAAGAATGCGCACATCAAATCTACATCTCCAATTCTCATGTGCAATTTACTTCTTGATTTCGACCTATCTTACAACTATATCACGAATGTGGCAATAGTATCAGCTATGCAGTAGTTTTATAATCGTTCCTTTTACATTTTTGAGTCATGTTTATCGATCCAAGGATATTGGCACGAATTATACCGAAAGTTAATTATTACGACAAATGCTTATAAGTTTCATATCAGCGTGGATTTTTGCAGATATTTTAGTTATTTAGTATCTAGTATCTATATATCTAGTTTACATCAGTTTCGATGAATTACTGTCGTAAAAAATAACTATGAAATCTTGCGCATGGCAGTTTTAGGACCCTCTGTGAAATAAAGACCAACAACATATTTAATTAGTAATAATTCTAACAATAACCATTGAGGTGAGGAGAGTTCTGTCGTAAATGTGGTATACACCTCACGCTGGAAGAAATCATAACACAAAGGAAGATACCAGAAATGACAAAACAAAAGTAAAATACAAAAGAAGAAACAGAGAATGAAAGAGCAACAAAGTCTTTTTGACACCTATACCTCGACTTACAAAGGTGACTAATCATACTCCGTCATTAAACCTATTTTATTTCGACCAGACTTCTACTTTTAATGTATCGATTTATACATGCTATCCGAGCAAAAATTAAAAGTGTGATATGAGTTTATATTATTTGCGACTCGTGAACAACAAAAATAATAATGAATTTATGTCACATATATAAAATTCTATGAGTTTTGACGATGGGAATCTTATTTTAACAGACATTTGAGCTTATCATTAATTCTGAGCGATAAACGTAACAGCAGTAGTTTATATGAAATATGAAATAGAAGTTAATTTGCCCATCACTTACAGACAAAATTGTACATTTTCCCACTATTATATTTGATTTTGTTGTATGTCGTGTAATTTTCTTCATATCTAAGGTTAAAAGTTATCTAACAATCAACATGAGAATACATTTATTGTAGTTTTTATCCTGATTTCTGGGCCACTGCAATATCAACGGAATATATTGAGGGTTTATGTGTATATACATTAGTATATAAAAACAGAAATATGCTTTTACTTATGCAATGCAATTAGTTTATTCATTATCCCATCAGATAAGCAGTTCACCTGTACTGTTAAGCTAAGAGTAAGTAGCACACACATGCCTTCTGCTAAAAAACAGCCTCCTAGTCCATCTTCCTATCGAGTGATGACAGTCTGCGAAAGCTTCTTAAGTGAAACCATTTTGATTAATTATGTACGTTCGTTTAGCAAAACAAAATGGAAATATATCAATCCATGTAGGATGCACTGGGAAAATATTGCAAAGAAATGAGTTTGTATGATTCTGTAATCATTGTTAAGTAAACTATTTTAGTTTTATTTAGAAAGACAAATCTGTTAAGAAACATTGATTAAGAATTGTACTTCATTAATATAAATATTCATTTCCCGGACAAGCAGAGAGTTACAGCATTGATACGATATTATGTGTATATGTTGTGTATTATGTAACGGCACATTCGATAAAACAATCGTCTGCCAAGGACCCAGACGTCTTAGATTTTGCGGAAGAGAAATGATAAGTGTTAAATACCTAAACGGCTGTATGTAGTATCCTGTAGGTATGTATTTATAACTTTATTCCCTGTAATATATAGTGTTAAATACCTAAACGGCTGTATGTAGTATCCTGTAGGTATATATTTATAACTTTATTCCCTGTAATATATAGTGTTAAATACCTAAACGGCTGTATGTAGTATCCTGTAGGTATATATTTATAACTTTATTCCCTGTAATATATAGTGTTAAATACCTAAACGG
>JACSZP010003845.1:0-19669 GCA_016161895.1 Pinna nobilis | reverse complement strand
GGTCATATGGTAATTGCTGTATAAACCTAAGCCTTTATGTCGGGCAGAACCCTGTACTCGAAGTATTTCTTTTGGTACTTTATAACATTCAGAACCCACGGTCCGTATTTTTCTGCAATATGTTCTGGGCCCTTTCCGGTAACTTTAGACATAAAGTTGACACCGATATCTGCATCAAATCGAGGCGAAAGAAAAAATGGCGAAGTGTATCGATCAACACCGATGTCCAAAACACGATGGCGTGTGGCTTTAAACTTTCCTCCCATCATACGTGAAAATGTGTCTCCTATATTCATTACGAGTGTCTTTGGTTTGGGGTGAACTGCACCCCATGTACCATCGGCCATCAATACTTCTAAGCCTGTGAATCCAAACGTAGCCAGAAGGGTGAGGAAATTCGAATCTGTATGAGCAGGCGTTGTGACGACTTTTCCGTCTTCAATTTTGGCATTTTCTGGCGGGGCACCGTCCCATGGGGGATAGTGCATGATTCGGAATGTTGAGCACGGTTTATCTGCAAAAAGTGGACTGAATGACTCTTCATCTATGTCCAAGCCAATAGCCGTGAGTCGAAGAATCTCTATGGCTGTATTGTGCAAAGTCTCGTATATCTTCCTCATGTTCTTCTTGAAAGGAAAACTCCCGTCCTCTTTTGGCCAGACGGACGGCTCGTAAAACCAGTTGTCAGGGGATACGGTTGGGTCGTTTGGAGGCACGTCACGTGCACATTCGAACCCCTCTTTCCTACTCGGTTCACCTTGTACCACCGGGAAGTATCCGCGGTAGACATTTTTACTCTCTGGATTCCAAAAGTTTCTTAAGAGAGATTTCTTGGCTTCTTCCGGCTGTTTGAAAAACCATCTACAGCAATCGTACCATACATCAAAATCCAGATCGTCAACATTATCTATAAATAGAAACCCGGTGTTTTCCAAAGCATCAACCACCACCTTTGCCAGTCTATCCCTTTCTGATTGAACCTTTGAAAAATCTACCACTGGAAGTTCCATGGCCATATTGAAATCTTATGAACTTGACCTGTGAAAATAGGATTGAGCAAAGTTATATAATCAGATATACTATCAATGCAAAATATTCATACACCACGTGATTACTTAAATACTTGTGTGGGACTAGTATCTCCAATGGTGATGGAACATACCTCTACGTAATCTCTCGCAGAAATGACGTTAGCGCGGCATAGTGTCCTCTTACGTCATTCCATCACTTAGAGAAACAACAGTCCCGCACAAACGCAATCGGAAATGCTTTACCGGCACTTACACTTTTTTCAAATGGTAATTATCTATATAATAAATACCATGACTAGATTAACAGAAAAAACAGGGGGGAAAAAATAAAAACATTAATAGCAGTTTCAGATCGTTAATCCGAACAATATACAGTAAGTAGGAATTCGAAATGTTTGTTTTAAGTAATGTCTATCCATTTTTTTAATTGCTTGTCAAGTAGTGATTTTCTTAATTCTAGATAATCTGCTTTGGAAGGAGAAAATATGTGAAGTATTGATCTAGAGCTGTAAATAATAATCAAATATCTTTTTTAAAATCTTTTTAGTGTTATCAAAAGTAATCATATTAAGAAAATTATCTTCAAGTTTTCTTCCCATGTTTTCCTAGGATTAGAATAGGCTGGGAAGGATGCACAATATATAATAACATAATACAATACATGTAGATATTACTTGCTATAAAAATATATAACTGTGAAAAAGGTGATTGTTGAATATTCCAAGGGGACATTCCAAATGCAAAAATCGAAAAGCAAACACAACCATGGAAGGAATCCACACAACAAGACAATAATAGAGTGACATGGACCCCCACTAAAACCGGGGTGAGTTCTGGTGCTTCGGAAGGGTAAGTCACTCCTGCTCTGTGCACAAGTAGTCTTATTGTAAAATCGTAGACGTTTTGGTATGACATGATAAAAGTTGACAATTATAATTGTAGTATGTCAAGAACGAGTCTCTCATACAGAAAACTAATCTTTCTCCTCTGGACTCTAAACAGTAAATCTGCAATCTTGAATCCGGCTATCAATAATTAAACTATGCATAAATGCAATTTAATTATTTTCCTCTTTAAATCTATTGTAATTGCTTGACGATGCACCTGTCAAAACGACGATGTTTACAGTTAGAAATGGCATATATATTGTTGACATTTGCCATTATTAGACTGGTTTCTGCATATTTTGTTTTGAATATTATTCTAATTTGTACACATACAGTTAAACTGGAAGCTTCCGTTTGACCGGACGATAACCCTGCATGGTGTAAAATAATAGAGAACAGAAGGTAGTGAAAAATCTGATGTGCTAAAAGCCGTGATTGTCTCAACTAATACTAGATACAATGGCTATAAGGAAGTGCTCTTCCCATGGGTCTACCTGAGCTTTTGTCAGGCAGTGCGTAACTTGACAAACGTATCATATCAATAAGGATGGAAAACACTGACAGACAATCGATAATTTCAGATTGTAGGGAAGCACGATCAAACAAAATGAATTATTCACTGCTACTATCAGTTTTGTAAATCTTTCATTAGTATTTATAAATTTTGAAGCTCTGTAACCTTGGACTTGTGTTTATCTGAGGAAGGAAAATGACTATTTGTTTGACGATGTCGTGATATTGTTGTTTATCATGCCTTACCACTTAAGGGTATTCCCCTCGTATGGAAACGCGAAAGACGAGGGGATGTTGGGGCCTTGGAGATATAGCCTATGTTAAGTTGTTGTTGTTGCTGCATTGTAGTTAAACATCCCATTCAAGAATCTTTCACGTTCATGGATATGTCACCGTGTGCCGGGGAAGGACGACAATTTTTACCTGCGCTCGGCACTTACGGTTGTAGAGCAGAGAGTATCCTTTGACCTGCCTAAAACTGAAACAAGTGACTTCGGTTTTTACTGTCTCATCCGAAAGACAGCCAACCTTCGCTTGGGCTCGAGACCCGGACCTCTCAATCAGAAGAAAAATAGGCTAACCGCAAGTCCACGGCGGCACCACGTACAGTTGCTAACTATGAATAATGGCTTAGATATGTTGTGCATTGAGTTCCTCTATCACAAGATCCTTATTTTCCTTATCAATATGTTGAAAAAAAAACTACATCGAAGTATATATTTTGTCTTAACGCGATGCATTCCTTAGATAAATAAAATAAAAATAAAAGAAAATAAAAGATTTGTACGAATGGGCATCACAAAGCGTGAGACCAGGTACCTTGGGAGACAAGAATCAATGGCAGCAGCCATATTCTGTGGGTTATTGATTAAAAGCAGCGAGGGGTATCGAAGATACCCCCACGAAAAAAAGAAAGAAACCGCCTATTTCTAAATGTATATGTTGACTGCTCATTTAACAGCTTCTCTATGACAATGCGACATATAAAGCTGAATAACTGCAATATTATATACAAAACAATTCGCACAGTCTTAATGACACGTTCTCTATATTCAAAATCCCTACCTTTAGTGGATGGTAATTGTCAAGCTTCTCTTGGGGTTGTGATCAGTAGTTGATCTGCATGTACAGGTGCAGTTTGACGTTACCTGGCTGTGAGCCACATGTCCCCGTATTTCACAGCAGTAATGATAACAGATTTATTTATCACTCTACCAAGGACAAATGTAAACACTATTGTCAATATTTACCAGTCATGACAAGAATTAATTGTCCGTGGATACACATATCGAAAAGTTGATACTGCATTCCATCAATTTCTCCCATGTTCTTTTACAACGGAAGACCAATCTTTTTTTCTTAGGGGGTTAAAAGGTCAGCTAAAATTAAACCGCTCCTGCGAACAATGCTCTTACACCGTTTAATAATAACATTACCCCTATTAGTTGACCCATATTATCTGGTTTGGCCTAAGCCTGCCGATTTGTAAAACACATACTCATAGTGCGTTGAACTACATTTACTTACTATTTTAGTGATCTATCTTAGGTGTAAGACTAAACACAAAAACTGAAAAAAAGAAACCGGGGTTTACTTCCTGGTGAGACTTTGGTATAAATTATAAATTTAATTATGTAATTACATGTATATTTTGTGGACAACGTTGTTCCATCTAAAACTCACTCTTTGACAAACACGACTATTTTAACTTCAGTGTTACGCCCTTCCCCTGTATGGATCCCATGATCCCGTCACTGACGGCATATGGGGTATTCATATCCGTTTAACAGTATGTACACTATAATAGAGTTAATTTAAATTCCAGTGACTTTCTATGGTATTGAACTGACTTTCAGAAGCTTTAACTGACTTTCAGAAGCTTTAACTGACTTTCAGAAGCTTTATAGCTAGGGGTTTGTACCTGGTCGATAGAAAAGTCACTATGAAAGTACTTCGGCCATCACAACGACTATATCATGTGGCATCTCAGTTTCTAGCATGATGCATAACAAGCTGACTTTAAAACAATTTTGACCAGTGGAAACATTGGTTTTGACTGTATCATTTAATGAGACCGCCGTGGCCTAGGAGTTAGCGTGTTCGACTTCCAATCGAGAGGTCCGGGTTTCGGTCTTAAGCCACAGTACTGGTGGTCGTCCCTGTCTTTCGGATGAGGCGGCATAAACCGAGATCCCGTGTTATAGTAGGTGTTCTACCTACTGTTCTACCTGTTTCAAGGTTTTGTAGTGGGAAAGAGCCTTATCTGCTCTACGGCCACAAGTACCGAGCACAGGCAAAATTTCACGCTCTTCACCGGCAACCGGGGACGTCTCCATATAAGCAAAAGATTCTTGAGTGGGGCGTTAAACAACAATATAACCCAACCAACCAACCCAATGTATCATTAAATTAATTACATTGACTGCTTGGGGCCTCCGTGGCAGAGTGGTTAGCGTGTTCGACTTCGAATCAGAGGGTCCGGGGTCGATTCCCTCAGCGCCACTCCGCTGATGGCCGTCCCCGTTTTTCGGATGAGACAGTAAAACCGAGGTCCCGTGTAGGCACAGTAGGTGTTGGCACGTTAAAGAATCCTCCCTGCTCTACGGCCAGCAGTGCCGCGCACGGGCAAAATTTGTCGCCCTTCATTGGCACACGGTGACGTCTCCATATGAGTGAAATATTCTTGAGTGGGACGTTAAACAACAACGCAACAACAACATTGACTACTTCTAAAGAATGAAAATAATGGGTGTTGTATTCAAGCGGATGATGATGACTTTTCCCGAGTACCTATTCTCACTTCCTTTTCTTCGTTGTCTCCCTTTGGTTTATTTTATATTTGTGTTCTGCTCTTTAATAAATCTTTGAATACGGAGTATATATGGCCTTGTCGATCCAGCTGACATCAAACAAATAATTTGACAAAGTTTGAAGTACGTAAGATATTCCTGTTTAATGATAAGATGTTGAAATTGATGGGAAACAAATAAAAGCGAAAGAAAATCGATTATTCCGGTGAAGCATGAAATGGGTAATCGAAAATCAAAGGAAATAATCACGGTGAATCGCTTAGGGTTACATCATTTAAATGGTTCTAAATTAAGTATTCTCAATAGAAAACCTTTGCGTGGTAAATAAATTCGAGTGATTTAATTGACCGACAGAGGTAAGCAATAGAACAACAGTAATCAAGTATGATAGTAATTGGTACAGACCGTTCACTTTACGTCAAATTCGTGTAATTCAACCCTAACATGATGTTCATTCTCTGAACAAAGTCTGTTGGCAAATTAAAATCAATACTATATCACTCCGAGCGCGTCAATGGGAAGGCTTATGTTGGAAGGTCATATAGAATGTTAATTCTAAGTCAGTCATTTACTCATGTTGGACTGTCCGTTGAAACGGAAAATTAAACTGTAGAGTGGTAATTTTTACAGGAATATATCTCAAAGACATTGATGCAGACCAAACGAAGACCAATTTGTGAGCCCGTTTCTAGACCATCACTGTCAAATCCGATGGTGACCTATCTTAAATCTCTGAATGTAGTTCTATACGGAGACGTAATAAAAAAGACACACACATGGGTAAATAATGCATCTCTTTTGTCCGTTGATCATTGAGTAATTAATTAGCTCTTATGCCAAACTCACATCTCCATGTCCCGGCAAGCCTCGGAATGGTAAAAAAATATAGAAGGAAAGTTGTAGGTACCAAATTTAAAGAGGCATTCAAAAATAAGAAAAGTCGAACGAAAGACAATACCGTAGCCAAAACAAAACAAGGCAACAATACAAGCAGCAAGTCACACAACAATTACAACTAAAACAGAGTAACTTAAATCCCTCTGAAAAAATAGCGAGTGAGTTCAGGTGCTCCGGAAGGGTAAGGAACTCCTGCTTAATTTGACACTCGGGTAAGTAGAGTTCTAAATCATCAACAGGCAACAGGAATAGTTTGCATCAATCACAGGAAGTAATTGTCTTATGCGGGCAAGTGTGGATGAATGATAGAATATTTTGTAATTGAATTTAATGGATAGGTAAATTGAAGCAAGGGAAATAGAAAATAGGTATCGAGAGCAAGGATGGAATGAAAGACCTTTACATGTATTTTCTTTCCCCGGGATTTTAAGAATTCCATATTCACAACAAAATCGTTTAGATTATCGGTCACAATCGTGAAAATATTGTCACGTGTTCTTTAGCGCTCTCCGAGAAAATGCACGTAGACATTCCACTAGTGACGTCATTATGTGTGCAAGTTATCATTTTGTGGGAATGACCGGAACAATCTTTCCACTGGTAATCATTGTCCTCTACGAGTATGTGTACAAGAAAAAGACATTACCTACGGAGTTCATTGTAGATCATTCGTTATATCCGTTAACTTCTAATCAGAAATCAAAAGGGGAACAAGGCTGGAAATGAATCAGCTATACTACCAATTTCCTATTGAACATCCCTAAAACGAGGTTTTAATACCTACGGCTACCTTGATACGAAATACACACAGCTGTTAGGGTATTTTAAAGTTCAAAATTTGCCTTTCTCGCATAATTGTACTGATAATGAAAACGACATTTAACAGTCAGGGTAATGAGATTGGATATCCATATGTCATTTACACATATGGTTTTGTCACAACTAATATTTGACATTTTTGTTATGACAAAAACACATCTGATTGACGCATAATTTTTACTTTTATATAAATATATTAATGCATTTACAAAATCAACATTTTGTAATTATACACTGGCAAAACAAAGAAGAAATGAATTACGAAACCAATTAAGGACAGAATGAGAAGTCTAAAAACAGGGCAATAATTCTTGCAGCTAAGTTATATAAAATATTAATGGCTAATACCGCAAGGTAAATGGAATACTGATAGCGGTTTTTGACATTTCTGTTCCTGCTGAATGGTGCCTCGGTTTCGTAATATGTTAATATCAGCATAAAAGAGAACTTCTCCTACTGTCACAATAACTACAAAACGTGTTGTTACAGTATATTTATAAGATGGAAGGTGTTTAAAATCTAGATGTGTAATGTTAACCACATATATATAAAAGAATTTGGAAAAGTTGTGTTCTTGTCGTTATTCGAGTTTTTAAACGTTCCACTCAAGCTTCTTCGCTCACATGATGTCAACATATTCCAGTAAAATACTTAAAACTATTTTCATCAAAACATAGGGTACAAAAGTTGTTTAATATCTACTGTGTTACATAGGAAGGATATCCAAAGGACCATGGAAAAACCATGTCTGATGTGGAGCACCCTACCATAGGATGGTCAGATGTTTGGTTGTATTGGTGGTGAACGTTCAACTCAAGAATCTTTCACTTATATGGAGAGGTCACGGTATGTCTGTGAAAGGCGACAAATTTGGTCTATGCTCGGCACTTATGGCAATAGAGTAGTGACATCTTAACGTGCCGACACCTATTGTTTGTGATACGGGACCTCGGTTTGTTTTGCTGCCTCATCCAGAAGTCTGCCAATCGTATCGTGAAACGGATTCGAACTCACGATGGCATGTTCAGTAGATGAACACGCTAATCATAGAGCGATGTGTCCTTTTATTGGCAACATCGGCCGAAATTATCAGTCGCCGGAAGAATCAGGAGGCAATATACAATTTTGTTGAATAAAGAACAAACATGAACCTCGAAGAACCTAGGTTGGGATCAGGTGTCACGGAAAAGTAAGGTTCCCTGTTGACCGGTGAGATCCGCCGATAGTCCATATTCATATGAAAACAATGAGAAATGGATTCTTTTAAAAATCGATAGAGACGAATCAACAACCATAATAAAAACGTATTCGACATTCAATGTAGTGACATATTAATCTGGAAAATTATTCGCCTTTTTTCATTTCATTTCTGTTAGTATTTGACTATATCTTTACGTATAATTAATCTTACGTATAATTGCTCTTAATTTTTATAGCCTTTTTGCACTAAGTTATGTGAGAAGATCTGCTATCCAATGGATCTTACTTATATGTGATAGCAAATTTGAAAGCAATCTTCCTTAACCAGACTATCGTTGGCAAGCCTTTTTTGCTGCAAGCCATATTCCATTTTATGAACGATGTGTTATTTGCTAACACTCACAACACATTGTGATCTGAGAGAGACCTTCTATCTAACCGCAAACTTCGTTTTTAATACGTTATTGATCGCTTTCAAATTTTGAGAAATATGCTGTATTGATAACAAACATCTCGACTTCTAATTATTCTTTATTAGTGAGATGCATCTTAAGTTATAAAAAGGATATTTAAAACTTAAAATCAATGCAAAATAAATAAATAAAAATAATGAAAAAAGCAATAAATAAATAAAAAATTAGTATAAATAATAATAATAATAATTAAAAAAAATAATATGAATAATAATAATAAAAATAATACAAATGATGATGATGATGATGATGATGATGATGATATAAAAAATAATAATGGTACCGAGAGTTTTGAAATTCCTTTTTGTACAAATTACCTCAAAATCAGAATAAAACTTTTAGGATCGGTAACGAGCCAAGTCAACAACGCTTTCACTGCTTCATCAACACTTAGTATGGTTAATTTTTCACTGAGCATACTCAAACCGAGGATCAAATGACCATCACTTCTTGAATATAGAACGACGGATACTAACTTACCATTCGCACATGGGATAATACATACGGTAAATTCGGGGTTTTTTCGCGAGAATTTTACTTTCGCATAATTACACGAGAGCACTTACTCGCGAAAATAAAATTCTCGCTTAATATATTGACTTGAAATTAGCATGTTCCGTACAACCTAAACTATTAAACATAATATGCACATGCGCGAAAATATAGTGTCGCGAATAAATGCATTACTACCGATTCGCTAAAATAAAGTTCCGCGAAATTTTCTGGATTTACAGTAGATTCGGTGAATAAGAAACAAACATAAAATTCTAGAGATGGTATCAGGTTTCAAATCAAAGCCAGCGAGCCATGTCCGCCGGTCATACACGCCTTGGATCAATTCATAAATGCAACTGAATTAGGCATTGGAATGACTATACCTTGTACCAACCTGAAAAAAAAAAAACCCGATTCAACAGCCACTAGTGAACAAAGAGCTCAAAATTTCATTTAGCTATCATTATAATTGAACAATCGTTATCTATACAGACCATAGTATTTGCAAAATATATATATAAACTAAGTCCCTATCAGGCTGCGTATTTTAAAATCGCCCAATGAATGAATGTACGTCAGATTGTACAAAAGTGAAGCTTCCTCGGATGAAAATGCTAAAATCCAGTCATTCTTTCGTTGCCAAAACGACCGTAAAAAACCTGTTTCATCAAAGCTATAATAAGGCTGACAGACGCAGTAGATCTTTCGCAGAATCACTTTCAATTACAATTTTATAGCTTTTTCTATGAAGAGAGTGGATCTATGAGAACGATTCATCGAATGAACCTTCATTCCACAAACGAGTTTTCGTTGTTTTCAGGTTTCTAAGCAATATGTATAGTTTTCATCATCTGGGATTCAACCAATTTTTTGCACGAATTACGTATGGCTGTAAAGCACTGTAGGGCCTTCTGTTAATGCAATGGAATTCTGATGTCAATTGCGCTTTTTTAAGATAATGTCTTATCAATAGAGTCCACGTAATACAAGCTCTTACTGTTGTTCTCATTTGTGTTCTTAAATCTTGAGTAGTGCTTTAGTGTTCAGCTTCATTTTCAAAAACTATCTGAGACACCCCACAAGAAGAGAACATACCGGTAGGAAGTTTAATTTAGTGTTGTTTACATTATCAGACTACAACATTGTAAAATCTAAAATATATATAGTATTGAATATCTTTGGAAGAAGGATTTACATAGAAAAACTCGATAACCAATGTTGTGAAACGAGAGACAGGTAGGGAGGAAAATTCTATACAGCGTGTTAACTTGAAAAACGTTAACGGTTTCCAAAATATTGTTCAAATTTCGTTACGCTTTTTCTTTGACATCATATAGCCTACCATTATCTTTCTTTGTTGAATGTCTCAAATTTTATATTGAAAGTTGGAAATCGAACTGGAGTTTGTTACTGAGAAGGAATAAATACCTTTAACATTAAATGCCTGTACCGTCGGAATAAATAGAACATTGGACTATAATCAACAACTCGTTGGTTAAAAGACTAGTTTCTGCAATGCAATAACATTCATGAATGGTTAATTATGAAAGTTAATGGAGATCCGTTTTCATAAATACTCTCTCTCTCTCTCTCTCTCTCTCTCTCTCTCTCTCCAAAGCAGGTCAAGGTATACCAAGACTTTCAAAAAGGTCAACAAGGATAAAAATCATCTCTCTCTCTCTCTCTCTCTCTCTCTCTCTCTCTCTCTCTCTCTAGGAGAGTTTAGAGGAACACCGTATCTATATTACCAGATACTTGAGACTTAACAATAACATACATCTGGCAACACGACTGAGATCTATCCATACAATGGTGCTTGTTTATCTCTTTGCGCCATACACTACCATTGCATTTGCTTCTTCTTCATTTCCAAGTTTTATTATGGTTTTATCACGTTGGGAGTGCTTAAAATCGATAGTTAGATTATATATTTCATGTTTCCAATTTCAGTATCAAATTATTGTGACATTGATCCCTTAGATTTACGCTCATAAAATAAAGCTTAGCATTCTCTTTGAATACTTCCATTACTGTTATATTGATGTTGGATAATGCTCCTAAAGCTCATCTTACCAAGCCATTCGTAGTGAGATGAGAATTACTCAATTGACATTTGATACCAGATCCGCTTAAAACATTGCTCATTTAGAAGTAAAGAGTCACAGGAGTCAATAGCTTAAAGGTGAAATAGTCATTTTAACAGTTGAATACATAGTGTGGGATCAGATACCGCCACACAGTACGCACTCTCTGTTACTACAGTCTAACCTATTTTAAGAGACCGTCAAAGGGAATGAACAAAACGGGTCATATATGACAGGTGGTCTCTTAATTCAGGTGATTTATATAGGATAAAACCATTTTGGGAACCACTAATTTAGGTCACATAAGACAGGGTTTCCTTAAATTCAGTGGGTCGCTAAGGCAGGTTAGACTGTAAATCATTAATCAGGTAGGTTCATATTGGTCTGGTTATTAAGTCGAAGTCTGTTCATATATTTGCCTTCGACTTCGCCTAATATGAAGGCCAAAATTGTCTTATGAACAGACCCTGGCCTAATAACAAGGCTAATATGAATCTTCCTGCTTAATACCACTTTTATTAATTAACAGTATATCTATTGGTCAACATCGGTGTATCGAGCAAATCTATCAGACTTACGTTTAATCTCTCGTCTAGATTTAGCCTAACCTTCCACCTTCCACCACTTTTAATCTTTCGTCTGATCCGTTTTTTTGGGACAGTTTTGCATCGGGCTCCCTCTGATGTTTTTTAATTCTAGGTTTCTAATTCAATATTTTATATTTCAATAACGTTTCGAATAGGAAATGTGCCCTCTTTGACACGTTTTCATATTGGTTGAGATTATCCCATATTGGCTTTGTTTTTCGTATTGGCCGATTCTATCCCATATTTGCCGAATTTTGTATTCGTATTGGTTAGGCAGTTAACCCCATACAAATACCATATATAGATACAAAGTTGATTAATATATTTCTGCATCTGTCTGTTGTGATGTAACAATCTATATAGCTTAATCTTGGACATGATTTTAATTGAGTCTAGACCGTTTCTAACGTTATAATTACGATTATATAGGTTAATCTTGGACATGATTTTAATTGAGTCTAGGCCGTTTCTAACGTTATAATTACGATTTATTTCCCTCAAATCTCCCGCACGTTCAAGAGATTAATGGAATATGTTCCAAAACTGCGACGGAACCACCAATAAGTTTGTACTTAAGCTGTGATTTCTGCTTATATAACCGTGCTTTACAGGAAATTTAATGATAATAATCCTTCATTTCCAACTGTTCAGACTACAACTTCAATTAAGCGTTGTGAAGTCAAAGATCCAGACAAGCAATTGATTTTAATTCCTTGTCAGTTTCTTTATAACGATTATTGGTTGATTGTTATGTTGTTAACTTCCCACTAAGGAATCGTAAACTCACACGGCGATGTCACAAATCCCCAGTGTAGGACGACAAATTTGATCATTGCTCGGAGATGTTAGGAATCCCCGACGTGCTGAGGTGACATGGGACCTAAGTTTTAACAATCTGAATGATAGGTAAAGTTAGTGGCCTCTCTGATTAGTATCTGTTGCTTTATATGCTGGAAGTTATATCCATTTGATCCTCGGTTTGAGTATGGTCAATGACAATATGACTTTCTATTTTTTATGAAGCAGAGAGAGCTTTATCGACTTGGCTCGTTCCCGACCCCTATATATTTTATTTCTGATTAAAACAGATTTTGGTACAGCGCGGATTCGAACTCTCTTCCTCATGGTCATAAGGCGAATACGCTAGCCATTGAGCCACTCAACCATCTGCCATCGGTTTGATGTGTGTGACGTCACATAGATCATTGAGAATGTACTTCTGTATTATTCATTTGCGCTGTGCAGCAATTATTATTATGATATCATGTAATCACAGTTTTACACAAGTTAATCTTTTAATGTGTTCATTAGAGTTTTAGTGCTGATAAAAACCACATGTTGATGGAATACTAGCTATTTAAGAAAATCCTTATATTTTAGGAATTTTTTTGCTGGCAAGTTGGTCGGGTAATTCAAGGTAATTAGGCCTCGCAATTTTGAAATAATTCAATAAAAATAATGCAATTTGCACATTTAGTGCAAGAGATAAAACAAGAGTATCTATATATACACAATCGCATGTATTTAAGCTTATGGCAACTGTTTCCCGGAAACTCCTCCTCTGTACTTTCAATAAGTATTTTTTATAATTTACTCATTTTGTTCACCAAAATATAATCATTAGAACCCAGTACTTTCAAAAGTTATTAAATTTAATTATGAGTAAACTCGTAGCTAAATTTGTGATGATAACTCCGATTAATTTTTTTATGAGTTAACTCGAAGTCACCTAACTAAAAATCGTGGAGTAGCTTTTGGCCACGTAGTTAGATTACGAAAAGTCTACGTTTCTACTTGCATTTAGTGGTTGATTACACGTTCATTTAACAATCCATTGTGCAACTTTGTTCGGAAGTCAATTTGTTTATATAGTTGCATATTAGTAGTGATTTGATAAATTCGCGGGTAATGTTGCACTACAAACAGTGATAGGGTCAATGTTGTAGTGTACATAAAAAATCAAAAAGCAAAAAAGAATAGCATGTATATATTAAAAAGAGGTTGAGGATACCGATGTGGTTTCAAAATATATATGTCTTTGTATTTTTAGATTTGCCCCCTTTGTAATTTGCTTCCTATGGTACTGTAGTAGGAGCCAGTATTGTCCATTTAAAGTAATGCCCTTGGCCACGACAGTAGAAAAGTGTCTATATATAATCACCTGTTATCTACAATGACTCGAAACAAATGTATCCAGACTTAAAAATGAATGATTGCTTTAGATCATACATTTTCTTTTTCTGACTACAAATTGTGTTCACGTGTTCTAAGTGATGTCATTTCCGGACGACCGTACCGGATATCTGTGTATACGAGTTAGCTATCAAAAACGACGTCTTGATGAAATATAATTATCTTCTTTATCTTAGATTTCACTTAACAATGTAATATTGGTTCTGCATGCCTAGATCTCTTGCAGATACAAATAAACCACAGCATTGATTTTTGCACAAAAAGTGATAAATATTGCGCCAAGAGCAGCGATTGTGAATATGAATTTGCTATTGCAGTCTAAGGGACCGCCGTGGCCGAGTGGTCAGCGTGTTCGACTTCGAATCGAAGGGTCAGGGATTCGGATCCGCGCAGCGCCACTCTGCGGTTGGCCGTCCCTGTCTTTCGGAAGAGAAAAAAAAAACCCCCAAAAAACTGAGGTCCCGTGTCACAGTAGGTGTTGGCACGTTAAAGAACCCTCCCAGCTCTACGGCCAGCAGTGCCGAGCATAGGCAATATTTGTTGCCCTTCACCGGCACACGGTGACGCCTCCATAAGAGTGAAATATTCTTGAGAGGGACAACAACAACAACAACAACAATATATTGAAGTTTGATTGTTTTTCGTTTATGTCACGCTTTACAACTTTTAAATCATATTGCGGAGTTCGGTTTTTATTCGTGGTGAAGAAAACCCGACACGATATGTTAGAAATCTGACAAACGTAGATCAAGTTTCCAGATTTTCCCCCACAAAATCAACTACTCGCTCCTAATAAGCTCGAACCTGCGCTGACCAGAAGGGAAAGAATGAAAAGTTTAAAATGCAACGCTTTTAAAACTATTCGCCCTACTTAATAACAATCTTAGTGAGTGGTATTACAGCACAGAATATTGAAGTTATCTACGTAAATTAATTCGATACTCATTCAGCTAAATTTTGGGTCAATGCATGAAAAGTCCTGGAAACCTAGAATGTGTATATTAGTGTTTCAACAAACACAGAGTCATATCCCAACCTAATATCAGACAGTAAGGAATTTATTTTTGCTCAATCCATGAACGAAGCCCTTTTTTAATCGCAAGCCTGACAATCAAGGGTGGGGCGTAACCGTATAATATATACCCACTAATTTTCTATATAAAAATAGTTTCCCCTAAGAGTGCCATGTAACTTGTTATATTGATATTTCAAAGAGTTGACACTATTAAAAAGATCTAACTTTTAAGTGTGATTTTCCTTTGTTTTTCTCCTATTCTTTAATCAAATACATGTATTAGAATCGTCAAAAGAAATTGTGCGTCATCTAATGAAAGGAACCTGGACTATATGTAGACGTTTAGTTCCGAGATACTTTTAATGAAGTAAAACATCGTAGGTTTTCAGGCGCTGATAAAAATTCCGATCGAAGCCGATCGTAACCATGGTAATAATGTTAGAAAATAGACAAACTTATTTTTTCTATTGAGTCTTGTGACATTATAATTTTGATCGATGTCATTGAAATAATTTCCATGAAACATACGGTTAAAAAGTTAATGAAGAAGAAGTTATTCTAGAAATGTTATAAAAACAATCATGTGTATGTAATTACATGTCTCAGCAAGTTCAGTACGCACGTAATAAGATGTATCACCCTCATTTGACTCTAAGACTTGGGGATTAACACGAAGCCCCGGCGCTCAGCAGCGGCAAAGCAATTAGTATGGAGAAATTGAAATGATCCTCTCAAGCTTAGCGGTGAAAATGATGATAGATGGATGGCGAACAAAATGTCACCAATTCATTTTTCTTCGCCCTGAGATAATGTGGGATGTCACGGAGATAATGTATTGCTTAAACAGTTCAACATTCAATCGTTTTTTTTAAACTGCGATGTAATAATTCCTGCGAGATTTCTTGGCAAAATTACAAAGCGTTTAGCCGTTACTTCGTAGAAAGAAACAAGGATTTATCCAGTTCAGCATCTTTATTATTGTAAATCCAGAAATGTTAGCGGGACTTTATTATTTGCGACTCGAGATGATGGCTCGTATATTTACGAGGTCATAGTTTACGCAAACCAGAAGTGTTGATTTGTAATTGTAATTTTCTGGTTAGAATACCAAGCGTGTATCTTATTTTTGAAAATAAGTTCCAACTCGTAATCTGGCAAAAATAAAATTCTCTCTAATTAAATCTGTATTATGGTACGTATTCGGAGAAAACAATTCCCAGTTTTGTCAACCCCCATACTTTGCAAAAATGAAGCGGATAACGAAAGTATTTAGATACAAGGGTCTAATGAAACTACATTTTTTTTAAGTACCTTAGTCACAATACACCTTCCACATTATGGGCTTTGGTCTGGACTCTTGAGGTTACACTACAAGAAAAGTATTTGGCGTAAAATTAAATACAAAAAGGCCCTTAAAGAAACATAACATGCATCAATATATTGAGGCTCGCATGCCTATACGTTAAACTTTATTTGTATGGATCTATTAGTGATTCATTTTTTCCTTATATCACTCATATGGAGGGATGAGAGGGAAAAGAACCGTTTTTGATTTAGGCCGGGTATTGTTCTTCATAAGTCGATCTCAATCTCTCTTAATTTTTTAAGGGGAAATGTTTTTCTGTGTTATTAACGGTGTCTATGAAAAAATGATTTATTTCTAATCTTGTTCTTAGTGCTTCGGCAATTCAATTCGAAAAAAAATCCTTTTAATTTTGTTTTGAATGCTTCCTTCAATTCTTATGGATTCTTCTTTTGCGATAGACCAGTAAAAACTGTTTCTGTTAGATAAGGACTCCTGGTTCAAGTAGGAAATTGCAAATGTTTTCCATGTTGAGACAATTCTTATCCCTCTACTTGTCATATCTAATAGGACTTTGATTTTTAAAATACCCACTGGTTCTTTTTCATTATATTTTTGTAGTGCAAAACTGAAATTTGTGCTTGTTTCTCTAGATGCTGGGGGGGAGGGGGGGGGGTGTAAAATGCTAGATACTTCGTATCACCCTAAAACTAAGGGGGTGATAAGTTTTGAGTCTCGTATTAAAAAAAAGATACGCATGGATGTTCGTTTCAAGTCCTACTGTTCTCTCAATATATAGTGCTGTAAACCCAAGAACTGGTCTCATTTGGTCGGTTTATATCGACGAGCTGGCATTCTAAAGTAAACACGACAAGCGGATTTTGCAAAATGGACATTGGCCGATCTTCCTGAACGGGGAGTCATGCTCTTAAGAAGAACATCCTTGCGTACCTTCTTCAATACGATGTTCACAGTTTATCAATCAGTCATCGCTTCTCTCATCCGATCTATGCTTACCACTTAAGTTTTTCATTAAACCATTCAATGTGATAGATTTTCATAGACGACCTCCTTAACATTTTTATTAAAATTGTGCAATATGTTCATAATTACAACTTGCTGGTTATGTCTTTATTTTGTAATTGCGTGTACGTGAGGGCCCTGGTTGTAAATACGTCACTGGCATGTAATCATGTGGATTAATATCCGCTAGCTTTAAATTAATGTGATATTGAATAACCACACATCGGCCTTAATCTGTCAAGAAAAACAAAAACGTTGTATCGATATAGCCATTGAATTATTACGTTGGCACATTAATATTTATAGAATTGGTTACATAACTATGTTAATTTGCATAAATATCTCTGTTTTTAAACTAATATTAAATTCACGGATTCCAAAGTGCACTCACGTGCAAAAAGTATGTCGACAAAAGTAATTTACTCATTGCTCTCTATGTTAAATAATTGTCCAGACTCATATATTTAATGAAATCTTGTTAATCTTTCCATATTTGCATAAAAGTTTCTTTCTAAACTAGTTTGGAATATGTCAATTTCTTATTATGAAAACTGCAAGTGTTTATAAGTGTCAAGCGAAATATGTAGCGTTATTTACTCCTTTGTTCATAATACACTATATCAACAAAATACTTGTTGCAAAGAAAAAAAATAAGGCCTATCAGAGATAAATGTTAAAAGAATTGTTAATCGAGAACCAGATGAAAATACATGTAAATAAAATGTCTTGTATCCATATGATATTCTGAATAAATTGCCGAAAGCATTAATTTGTGAGAGTTACTGAAAATAGTTCATTTAGCATAGGGAATTATTGGACAATAGCATTCGTTGATAATACTTTAGCACGTTACAGTAGATGTATCAATCGTCAGACAATTCGGGAGGTAATATACAAATGTGGCATATATTGGACAAACACGGACCTATGAATCAAAGAAGTGGGGGAAGGTGCCACAGAAGAGTGAGCTTCCGCTGAGCATCAGTCACGCTTACTATGAGTCCACAGTCAAATTCAGATGAACTACAGTAGAATCGGTCTATAACGAATCGGCTTAAAGCGAATTCAGTGCTATAACGCAGAGGACTAAAATCCCCTAAAAGAATTACTATTTATCCATTTTGGTAGTAAATTCCGATGCTCAAAACAAAGGATGTCAGTAACGAAGCCAAAAGTCAATTCCCTTAGACTTCGTTTTAGACCAACTACACTGTAATTCAAAAAAGAATTTTTGTCAAAATCTGTATAGACAGTTCAACAAACGGAAAACAAGGTGTGTTTGTAAAAGACCGACTCCCCCAGATAGCAGCTATTACAAAAGTAGGTCAAAAGTCAAGGTCAAGGTCACGAGGCCAAAATTATGGTACTAATAGAAAGGTCTTGGCACAAGGAATACATATGTGAAAAATGAAAGCTCTATTACTTACCAACAAGAAGTGATGGCTAATGTTTTGCGGACGAACAGAGAGACAGACAAACAGATGGAGAGGCTAAAAATTATATGCCCCAAATCTTTTGTTTGTTTGTCTGTCTGTTTTTGGAGGTTTTTTTGGGGGAGGGGGCATAAAAATCGGGATCGGTTACTAGAAATAGAAATACCTAGCAGAACATTTAGTAGATATTTTATAATATTTTATATGTAACATTACACAGGTAAAATAGATACTATGTAGATAGTGTTTATAATAAGCACCACGTTATACATGTACAAAAGTGTATCTATGTGCAATACAAAAATATATAATAATACAAAAGCTAGCAATGGTTGATGGTGAGGGAAGTGGTGGTATCTAAATAAAATGCATGTATTCATCTATTCATAACTGGAAACAAATCGATTGGAGCTATCACTCTTATTAGACTGTCATCACCAGACTTTTAAGCAGTTATGGCGATTCCGACTTTGTCTTCATAAATCAGTATAGTAATTGACAAAACTCTCTGTAGTGGGTGGTTTGTTTGTTTAGTTGGTTGGATGTATTATTGCTTAGAGCCCCTCTCAAGAATCTATCACATATAGAGACGTCAGCGTGTTCCAATGAAGGGCAAAATATTTTGCCTGTGTTCGGCACTTATGGCCGTAGAGAAAGGAGGGTATTTAACATACCGACATGGTCTATTGTGACACGAGACCTCGAGTTTTTCTAACTTATCCAAAAGTCAGGAACAGCCAATGCAACATAGGTCGAATTCAAACCCACGACCTCAAGATTAGAAGGCGAAAATGCTAACCGTTGGGTCATTTGGTTTTATTATGCAGTAGAATAAATAACAAAATTCGTTCAATTTAGTGGGTTTGTCGTGTATTTCAATTGCGGATATAATATTCTGGTACAATT
>JACSZP010003844.1:0-16874 GCA_016161895.1 Pinna nobilis | reverse complement strand
GATGTCTTCAGTTATATTGTTTTCATCGTTTATATGAAACTCGGTGGGGCGCTGCGAAAAAAGGAACATCAATTTCGTTCGGAATGCCTCTATATCACACATGCGCACATAAAATTCCGAGAGTTCCGAAAAAGTAAGCGGTCTCCTTGATTATACGTCTATGGCCTATAGTATAGGTCGCCATTGTTTATACTCGAGTGTCTCAAATGACGTCACAAACAAGGGAAGTAAGTTTTCAGGTGTTAATAACAAATAAACAATTTGTGATATGACGAAAAAAAATTATTGATATTGAAGCTTTGAATAATTCTCTATCACTTATTTAAATATCAAATTTGGNNGGGTCCGGGGTTCGAATCCGCGTAGCGCCACTCCGCGGTTGGCCGTTCCTGTCTTTCGGATGAGACGGTAAAAGCCGAGGTCCCGTGTCACAGTAGGTGTTGGCACGTTAGAACCCTCCCTGCTCTACGGCCATCAGTGCGGAGCACAGGCAAAATTTATCGCCCTTCACCGGCACACGGTGACGTCTCCATATGAGTGAAATATTCTTGAGTGGGACGTTAAACAACAATGCAATACATAGTCGCCCACGTCGCTAATCAGACAAAATTTAGTCAGTCAGGTGGTTTTAATAGCGAGGTTTCATCCTCTCAGAAATAAAAAAAAAATAACAATCATATTTACGCCATTGTAAAAGAATTAAATGAAAAATTAAAAAAGAGTATTCGTTAGCAAAAGTCTGGATAAATACAGTGTGTATGTGTAACATAAGAATGCTGTGAACTAGTGGTTACAGTATTCGGACTTTTGACAACATTCAATCCGACTCCTCCTTATTTGAACTTGCTCGGATTCAAACGCCTCCCCTCTCGACAAGAAGATGAACATACTAACCACTAGGCCACCGCGGCCCTGCTTTGCACTCTCTGTCAGTATTAAGTCGATTGGCCCCTTCTGTACTTACCAGTCCCCCTGAGCCATGAGCGTACAGCTTGCACCCTCTGTCAGGAGAACGTCTATTGGCTTCTACAATACTCACCAGACCCCCTGAGCGATGATCGTAAGCTTTGCGCTCTCCGTCAGGGATACGTCTATATACTCCTAGTGTACATACCAGTCCCCCTGAGCCATTAAGGTACGCTTTGTTTCCTCCATCAGAAAAAGGTCCACGGGGTATCCTTTTATTCCTAAATACAGGGATTTTTCCTCACCTAGCATTTTCTTTACTTTTAACTTTTCTTCAGGATATCTGCCGGTTTGTCCGTATTTTGCAGACATTTTATCTTCTAACGAGTGGTCTGGCGTAGACCTTTATAAATATTGTGTTGGACAATCAGTTATTGCTAGTGGAATAAGTGTTGACCCCCATTCTATTTGCCAGTCCCTCTGAGCTATTAAGGCGCGTTTTGGTTTCTTCGTCAGAAAAAGGTCCCACCGGACAGCTTTTGCTTCCTAAATACAAGGATTATTTTAATTCTGGCATTTTTTTACTTTTATTTTTCTTCTCACGAGCAGTCTTGCGTAGACTTTTGTAAATATTGTGTTGGACAACTAGTTGTTGCTAGTGTAGCCCGGATCCAGGCGTGAATTTGGACATAGTGTCGGTCATATCAGTTGTTCTTCACGCTCAGGCTCAGGTATGTTGATTGAACTTTCGTCAGTTCTGACATTTCAATGCAATTTAGGTTTGCTTGAATATGCAAAAAATATTCAAAATCATTATGAAAATGTGCCTTATTAGTCTTTGAAAAAACTGAAGAATTTTTCAACAACTTCTGCTGGCCTAAGTTCGCCAGGTGTGCATTTCAGGCTCTTTAGAGCCTCTAGTATTTCTAGTGGCGTAGCTGGGTCCAGAAGATTGGGGTCACAACCCTTAAAACAAAGCTGAAAAAACTGTCATGGTTTTTTCAATGCATTATGGCTAATGAAATACTAGCTATTCCCTCAATTCAACTAGCTTTGTCAATGATATTAAAGACTTGAGGAATGAATTATAATTAAGCATCATGCAAAAATATTGAAAATAAATCCATCACCAATGCAGACAGAAAATTTCAAGACAATATTTAGATGCGTACGTGGGGCCTCCGTGGCCGAGTGGTTAGCGTGTTCGACTTCGAGCCGAGGGGTCCGGGGTTCGCTTCCCGCAGCGCCACTCCGCGGTTGACTGTCCCTGTTTTTCGGATGAGACCGTAAAAACCGAGGTCCCGTGCCACAGTAGGTGTTGGCACGTTAAAGAACCCTCCCTGCTCTACGGCTAGCAGTGCCAAGCACAGGCAAAATTTGTCGCCCTTCACAGGCACACGGTGACGTCTCCATATTAGTGAAATATTCTTGAGTGGGATGTTAAACAACAACAGATGCGTACGTATTTACTAAAACGGGAAGAAATGGTTTTGCAACGACTACAATTGTTGAATACAAAAAGTTTTAATATTTCAACTGAGTTATATTTTAATGCTGTTGTAGATCTACTAGATCATCATAGATATCTAATGAAGAAAAAGATACCTGTCGTAAAAGCATTCTCTGCAGACACCCTTCAACAATCTCGGTGAGACCTGTAAACTCATAGAACCTGTACTCGGCTCTCAATTCAAAAATGGACTTAATATCCCGGGAATCTTCTCATTATGAGAGTTACAGTCAAGGAGATAATTAATGATAGCCTTGTTATAAGTAGGATCCTGCTCGATGACATACAAAATCCCGACCTTCTTTACTGGGTTTTCTTCATTAGCAAGGAATGCCGAATCGATGACTTCCTCTTGAGCGTGCGGCTGCTAGTACAGAAACATATACCTCTGTTGTCCAGTTTCTCACGGAAGTCCGACTGCTTCTGTTATAACAGAAACCTCTCCCTAACGGTTGAAGTAGTCGCCTGGACATGATCTGGATGCTCCTCTCCGACACTAGCCGAAGACGAGGCACGGCTGATGGTTTGAGGACTACTACTTCGAGTGCCAGCAGGTGAAGAGAATCTAATCCGGTTTACTTGAGGTGGAAAAGAAGGAGTTTGACTGCTTTGCGGCTTGTCCCTGCCACGGGCACCTATGTGGTAGCGGGAACAGACAATAATGGAACTTTAGGGTTTCTGCTTCTTGGAAAAGTCTTTTTTAGCACTAATGACTCTAACTTTTACCCTATCTGTTAATTAGCCAAGCGGAAGGCCTCTAATCTCACAGCTATTTTCTCAGCCTCAGCTATATGCATGTATTTGGAACCAACTTCTTTCAGTCTTAACCTGATTTCTGCATTTGTCAATGCATCAATAAAATAATCCAGTGCTAATACTTCTATCATCTCCTTAGTGGTATTAGGGTAAGCCTTCTTAGCCAACTTATTGATAGCTTCTGCCTATTCAAAAAATTGTCTCCCATTTTTTGTCGAACTTGTTTGTAACTGTTTGTGAAAACATCAGCACGACTATTTGCGCCATAAGGGATACAACAGACATAATCTTGTGTTTTCTCTCTTGATGATCAACAATAATACATTCCCATCCCAAACAAAAGATGATTTAGCCATCCCAGTTTGTTGGTTGGCAAGGGGTGTTGATGAGATTTGAGGTTGCATTGGATATTGAATTGCATGAGATGTAAATCTCATTTGACACATAGGGCGTTGGTTTTTAGCTAGCCCAAAAGGGTAGGGTTGTACTGCTTCAAAAGAATTCATATCGTGCCTGTATTTCTTTAAAATGTGTGTTGATTTGGGAGATGGGTCAGTGGAGGATAGAGGGGAGCGACTTCTATTTAATGTATTGCATCAGTGCATTCATATGACTTCCATTGCTAGTAAACTATTACAGTTCGTTACAGTTTGCACGGGATTAAATGGTAGCTGTCATGAATACACAAATTACATACAATGCCATATACATGTATATGTTCTATTTTTCAGAGACAGATAAAAGTTGGTATGCACAATAATGCATAACAGACTCCTCTGCAAGTTCCCATCAAGTGGTAAAAATGCACTACAACTTAGATTTTTTTCCCCGTTAAAATTTTAGTGACTGCTTAGTTAGCGCATACGTGGATATTTTAAGGAAATACCATACAGCATACCACAATATAATTGGAGGTGATTTTGCATCACTTAGATATGTAGCAATTTTATTTACATCATCAGCTTCCAATATGTCCTTATGTTTCGTGGGATAATCCCTGCATTACTGTTTTATTAAGCCGTCGAGTATTCGAGTACACTATTACAATGTTTAAATTAAATGTCTTTCACTATATCGATGCCTCGTCGAAGGTTGGCAAGATGACGATTTTTTTGCGACCCTGATGCTTATTAACGTATTTTTATGATAAAACTTCGCCATCCTTTGGTCTCCCAACGCAATGAAAATTCGCCAGTTTGGTGGACAACTCAGTTTGTTGAATATTATCAAAATCGACATAGCGTCCAGTTATTTCGAGGCTCCAGTCTGAAAAAGAAAGACCTGGAGTCCAGATTTTGTCGGTTGTGTGATAATGAAATGTTTTGTTTTTTTAAAATGTGTTTTAAGATTACAAAATTAAATCATTTCGTTTTGCTGCATTTTTACTTGTTAAATAACTGCATTATATTACACAACTTTATTTTCATCATCTTCATTTACATAGGTTGTATCTAGATATCTATATATAGATCTATGGTTAAACCTTTTAATACTTTTACGATTATTTACCTTGGAAGGTTCTCAAACCCCAAGCGGTATTTTACTTTATTAAATTGGACTCCAGTAGCGAGTTTTACTAAAGATCGTAAGTCCACACGTAGACGTACATGTAGACGTAATTTACGAGTATTATGCGTTTTACTAAAAGTCGTAATTTACGTTTACGTGTAAATTTACGTGAAAACCTACGTGTGCTCTAATCCAGACGTAGATTCAATCGTTATATTAGAAATAAAGAAAATGGCGACTGTTTTGTTTTTATTGAACGATGAAGTGGAGAGGGCAGTGCGTCGCGAACGTGTTTTTTTTTTTGCGATTGTAGCCAGCCGTTGGACTCCCTTTCTGATGATGAGCTGATATCTCGCTGTAGGTTTCCAAGGCGAGTTATTTTGGAGCTTGTAGGAGGAGTTGTTGACATTGGCCCCGCCACAGCAAGGTGTCATTCGATACCATTGCAGTTACAGGTAACATTATTTTCAAGTTGTCTTCGTTGTTGAAATTGCTAGCTAAAGTTGTTTACACATCTGTGGCAACGGGAAATTGTAAAAAGTAATAGTTTGAGGATTGAAGAAGACTGGTGTTGTTCTCAATCATATATCAGTAACTGATGCAAAGTAAGATGAGTTATGCTTATATTAGGCCCTGCTCAGGTTAAGGTCAACCTTAAACATAATATGCCTATTAATAAGACGAATGTTGCTGGTGACGATATGGCATTTTGGGGATGATATCTTATTCTAGATAAAAGGAAAAAACATATTTGGTGCAAATACAACCCTAATATACCAAAACTAATCTAGAACTTGTAGGGGAATTAATAAGGTCAACGGATCCTGAAGGGCCATACCTAAAGTCGTTAGCCGGTTAGGGTATCGAAATAGCTAGCACCAGTACTATAGGCCTACAGTACATTGTATACCTGTCTGTAATAGTTTCCCATGCCCTCTTTTTCATATCCGTGGTAAGTGCCGGAGACAACTTACCACGGATAATGTGCACAAATTCTAAGTAGGCCTAGGCCAAAAGCCCAATCTCCACCTCCGTCCAATTTGGTTTGCGGGCTTTCTTGTCCATTTCCATTATGGCAGACGATAGCAAAAGAAAAGAAAGTAGGTATTGCGCATGCTTAGCGATCGTTGCTATGATTTTTTCTTACCTCCTTTTTAGAGAGTACCATTCTTAATTTACGAGAAATTCTACGTTTAAATCTACGTTACGTGTAAAGGTACACCCTTTCATAAAACGCAACTTACGCACACGTAGATTTAATCGTAAGTTGTACGTCTACGTTTACATTTACGATATTTAGTAAAACTGGCTACAGAGCACGAAATGACTCGTCAATTTCTTTTTCTGATACTGTTTTGAATCTTTTCGATTCAGTCGCCAGTGTCGGCATTTCTGGAGAGGCCTTTCATTGCCATCGGTTTTTTTTTTTTATTTCTTTTATCAAAATATCATGCAAAACCGAATTATTTAAAACCTTTGAACTTGCATTCTAGTTATTATCTGGCACTAGATCGTCAATGTTTATGGTTACAAAATACTTGTCATATAAACTGTCATCAGAGTTTAACAAATCTGGAAAATCCATATTGGCCGTAAACGTCCATGACAGTAGACGATTTTTTTATCCCACGTGAAAAAAAGTATACATAGTTTTTATATTTTTATTCTAGTAATAAAACAAAACAGAAAAATGTTCAATTGTGAACGTGAAAAAAAGTATACATAGTTTTTATATTTTTATTCTAGTAATAAAACAAAACAGAAAAATGTTCAATTGTTGTTTATTAAATTTCAACTCTTTATCAATTGAAAAAGCATTACCAACATGTTTTTATTTTCACGTGCATACGAGGTTTAAAGATTGTTTACATTTTACACACAAAAAGTTGACATAAGACTAAGAATAGACTAAATAGCGTTATGCCGTATATGTTAGTGGTCAGGCTTTCACGAGCTATGACGGGTATAGCCAGTTACACGCCAGACGTATGCATTTACTTCAAGAGGAAATGAAATCGGCAGATATAAGTATAGCGTAATGGATTACAGAGAAGTTGTGGCTCAGGGTTTGTCATTAGTGCATCCCAGACCAGGCGTTAGCAGACAAACAACAAACGAAAATTGAAGAACCTTTGACCGATTCTTACAAATTCAAAAAACGAGGAAACGAATAGCAGTATAAGTATACACCATAGTGTAAGCAAAATTGAAAGAGCGACGCTTGACAGCTTACAGAACATAACGTAATGGACTGCCGTAAAGTTCTTGCTCGGGGTATTACATTAGTGCACCAGAGACAAAAACTGATTAAATAAGCAGATTCATCAGAGGCCGACTGGCTTGCAATATATTAGTAAGAATCGAACCCATTGGCTAATAATTTTGATGACGAGAAATGCATAGTCAAGGCTCACACTAGGGCAGTAAGTAATCTGAAAGACGACAAAAAGAAGAGACGAAAAAACCGGCGTTGTACGCCTATTCTACAACGAGACCTGGATCCACACCTGAAAAAGCTTTGACGGGAACAATTGAACCTTGACGTTGCTTTGGGTGCGGCGATAAAGGCAATTAGAAGAAGACATGCCCTAATTATTAGGGAGATAAGTTTTTAATATAAGGCGGGCTACTGCAAATTGATATTTGCGATTGGTTGGTTATTTAGTGATGAGAATATCTTTCTATTTTAAATACTTTATTACAATTAATGGTTATTGTTATTAATATTAGTATTTGTGTGTAGACTTTATCTAGTTGAAAGTAACATTCTTTTCTTGGAAGTATCTAAAAATGATTAAAAATCTGGGAATTGTTTTCTCTCACATATAAGAAATGAAATTTTGTCCATTTTAAAAACAATGACTGGTGTAAAAACTCAACGCTTGAGTAACAAGGATGCGAGTAATATGTACTATTAACACAGTTTTAGAGAGAACTTTTGTTCATTACTCAAAAAAATTTGTAATTCACGTTTATTTATTTAATCCCGTGTGACTTGACGAAAAATAACACCCGTTTTCTAAATTAATATTTGAATAGTGAAATTCTATATTCTTAACATGTACAGTTGCGTGTCACATTTCCAAATGATCGTGAAAAAATCCATCGTGGAAAAAATTACCCTCTCCAATTGCCTTCGCTTATAAGTGACTGGAGGCAATTGCCCTAAATTATATCATCTGATATGTATTATCACTTACTTAGGGGGCGCCGATGCCATGGGGTTAGCGTGTTCGACTTCGAATCGAATGGTCCGGGGTTCGAATCGGCGCTGCGCCATGGTGCGGTTGGTCGTCCCTGTCTTTCGGATGAGACAGTAAAAACCGAGGTCCCGTGTCACAGTAAGTGTTGGCAAGTTAAAGAACCCTCCCTGCTTTACGGTCATAAGTGCCGAGCATAGGCAAAACTTGTCGCCCTTAACCGGCACACGGTGACGTTTCCATATGAGTGAAATATTCTTGAGTGGGACGTTAAAAACAACACAACAACAACTAACTTATGGACAGATTGCTCTTTATCTCGGAAACAACGAAAATAATGATGTTCTATCGGCAAGTAAATCGTCAGGAAATGATGATGCAATATTTCAGTGTTAACTAAAATGATAATTCCAGACTTGTCGATTATTTTCCACACGTGATCAGTCCTAAGAAATGTTAGAAGCATGATTATTTGTCCAAGTATTAAAGCGTTCGATAAAATGCCAATTCTTCAAATGAACACGATATTCTACAGAAATTGCTCTACTGCTGCACAATACAATGTAACTCGCTCATGTTATATCCTGTTATACTGAAATACCGCTACATTCAAAGTTAATTTCATTTCCCGACTTTACTTTTTAGCCATTTATTCTCAAAACCCTGATTACTGTAAACGAAGTAGCAATTGCCCACCCGTTCGCATATATCTGGGCTCGACTGTAAATGGATGCAGAACATAATTTCTAACATATAGGCCGGCATTAGCATGCAGGTAAGCTTTTCAAATTATGTTGCCTCTTAAAAAGTGCATGCGATGTTTTAAATGAATTTTTGATAATGAGCATAATTATTTACTTAAGGATTGTTTTGCAACATGTATGGGTAATTGGTGTATGAAGGCATTGGACCGAAGAAAATATTCTGCAAAGCTGGAGGTCATCACAAAATAATAGGCTGCAGTATTATCTGCTTCACCGATTTTTTCATCTAATTTTTTTTTTATTAAAAGACCTTCAAATGACAGTAAATTGGGGACTAAATTTTGTACCTAGTGACAAAGGAATGATATCCGATATAGCAAAGATACTTCCTAAAAGAACTATTGAATTTCTATTGTCGATATTTCCAAAAATATGAAAAATAAGTTACGAGTGTTCTAAGCAATTTTACATGGGAGATATTTTCCACTCAACAATCGATTAATGCCTATTGTCAAGTACCGAGTGACCCCAAACTCAAATCTACATCAGATCTTCTCAAAACCTATCATTATACCACGTTTCAACTAAATTGGTCTACCCTAATTAATGTTAACTCATAACTATTGATTATATTTTTGGTAAGTTGCCGTCATAACTGACATTTTCATAAGGTAACATTGAATCAAGTTTTTATCAAATGCGTCAATCATTTTCATTATATCATCTGACAATTGTTCTAGCAGACAGACAAAGGCAAACATCTGCCATATTAATATAACTATAATATGAAAGATATGAGAGATACGAGTTTGTTACTCGAAATGCTTTTTGTTTTAGGATTAGGAATGAGCTTACTATGATGTGTAACACGGCGTGCCATCATGGCCTGGTTGATCAAACGGTTAATCTGTAAAAACATGATGAGGGATATGTTCCCCCTATCGCATACCTAGTCCCGATCCCCTCTTTTCTCGTTTATGACTTATTCTTGTATTCGAAAATGTGTGACACGACGGGTGCCACGCGTGGAGCAGGAGTTGCTTACCCTTCCGGAGCATCTGAACTCACCCCAGTTTTTAGTGGGGTTCTTGTTACACTAATTTTAGTTATAAGTGTATTTGTGTATTTCTGTTTGTAATTTTGTCTCCTTTTTGTTTTGGCCGCGATTTTGTCTGTCTTTGACTTATTCTATTTGCAATACTCCTTGGTATCTTCTACTTCACTTATTTTACTAAATTTAATTTTTTTTTTAAAGAAAAGGGTTAATCGTAATCTTGATTTGAACTGTGGGCCCTCTTCACTTTCTACTCTCTGTTGTAAGATAAGTGGAAAAGAAGCACAGGATATTCGATAATCCAACTCCTAACAATTAAAATAAAAAATAAAGCAGGGAAATATATACTGGTCCCAACGTGGAGAAAAATAACAAATCCCTAATGGAATGGGACCAGGTATTTGGAAGGAGTTAGCGTCCCATGTTGGCATGCCTGCCCATCGCAAATTCTCTACGGAAACCCTATGGCTATCTACCTAAAGGTAGACAAAGCACATGGCCGTACATCAGAATATCAGTTAACATCCTTCAGCAGATAAACCCCTTATTGTTTTAGGTGTTCCACGAACCAACCGTAAAATTTTCAAAGTGACGGTTTCAACCGCTCAATTATGTAGTACTTCATTGGCGAGTCGCCTGCTTCTCAAAAGAAAACATTCATAAGAGGAATATGCACTGGTGTGCAAAGTTGTTGAAAGAAAAACGCCATAGGAAGGAGAAAACGGGACTTTCCCTCCAAGAATATTACACTTATATGGAATCACGCTTCTGAAGAGCCTTATATTTTGAGAAAAATCCGCACACGTTGCTCTTAAACAATAAGGGACTTTTGAGTTTGGGACACATACTGTGGCCTTTGCATGACCTGATCCCAAGGACAGGGAATACCAGCTACCTCCTCCGAGGTTCAAACATAATTTCCTTGGTTGATGTTGTTTGACGTCCCACTCAAGAATATTTCACTTATAAGGAGACGTCAACGTGTGCTGGTGAAGGGCGATAAATTTTGCTTATGCTTGGCACTGCTGGCCGTAGAGCAGGGAGGGTTCTTTAACGTGCCAACACATACTGTTACACGGGATCTCGGTTTTTACTGTCTCATCCGAAGGACAGAGACGGCCAACTGCAGCGTGGGGCTTTGCAGATTCGAACCCCGGACCCTTCAANNCGTCAAGACATTAACACAGCAATATAACAAATATCCAAACAATTTATTCATAGATAAATTGGAATGACACAATGGCATGTTAATCAATGTGACATGTTTGTTTGTGGTTTGCACAATAAAAGAAAATCTTCAAAAAACCCGGTTAAACAGTACACTAAAGATTAGAGAACAGCGATGCATTAAAGGGAAGTTTCAATTACTTTCCATTAAAGCAGCAAATTGTTGAGTAGGCAGCTTTAACCTGTGTAAAATACATGTAACATAATAGTAATCGAAGAGAGGATGTCTCAAACCGGCATGGCTGGCGTTGATGGCAAGTTAATCAATGATAGTCTGGATGTATCTTTCAGACATTTACACAAAATATATCCAACCAAACAGAAAATATAGGTCAAGAACCGCATCTGAAAGTACATTTCATGAAATGAAATATCATTTTGATATGGCACAAACAAAAGATGAACAGCACTATGGATTTTGAGCCCGTTTATATTTGTTGAACTTTGAAATTAATATTTCGCTTGATTGTCCAACAAATAAAGCTATATATTCTCTTCTTATTATAGGTAGAAATCTGTAAAACTGATATGATATGCACAAGGAGAAGAGAGTCTAGTCATTCTAAAATAAATTCTTAAAATGCACCTTTGACCCCAAAGAACCATGACTACATTAGATCCTTTTATTGTAACTGCGGTCTTATGATTTTGGTTGGCAAAATGATACAAATTCCTGGAACATGAGGTCAAGAAACAATTAGTGTCTATAACGACATCTATGTATTTACGGGTATCAAAAATCATTCTGCCAGCAATTACAGTGAAAGAGTCTATACCAGTATGAAATCTAAAATAAAACTAAAAATACCGTTTTCCTGATTAAACTATACAAACAATTTTATTTCTTATTTATTTGAAATTTTGAAAGAATTTCATTTTGAAATTAAGATAGGAAAATGTGGCAATGCTAAAATTCAATTCAAAACTGTTTTCACAAGTCCTCAGCACACAATTTACTGGAGGAAAATACTGAGGAAGAATAACGCCCTGTCAGTGTTTCTGGAAGAGATAGTTGTTCGCAAAAAAAATAAAGACATTTAGCATTAATAAACACTTCAAAACATTGCAAAAATGGTTAAAAGTAAAAAGATAAATGACATTGTTTCTCATCTCTTGTTTTTTTTAAGCATATATACATACATAAACAACAGATACTCTGATTATACCAAAGTAGAAATAAGGAAAAATATTTTCAGGAGGGTCTTAAATACTTCTCAACGATATGATTCTGTATATCAAATGTGACCATAAATGCTACAAAAAATACGAAGGAAGAAATCTTGAATACAACAAAGAAATTCCATACATGACTGGAAATGGTAGGCTTTCCTTCTATCATCAATCTAATAAGCATTGACGGACATATACATTTGTATATGGTTAATAAATGAAACTTGATTGCAAGGTCAACTTGTGTAATGACTATATGATATTTGTAATGAAATCAAAGACACAAACTGTCAAAGCAAGTATTCCGGAGACTTCTTAACAACATCATACGTCAGTTTACTTGTGCAAGGCTAGTGGTCTCTCCTCGGTTGTAATCTATAACTGGGTTTTCTAATTTTTGCAAAATATCAATCTGTGCTAAAACAAAATATGCTCAAGGCCGCAACAATTATTGACTATTCAGAAATAACAAAACTAAGCTGACCCTGTGCAGCTGAAAATATAACATTTTTCATACAAATATTATATCTAAACAAACATTAACAAGCGAAGCTGTTTTGACCTTAACAAAACAATAATTTGTGTATTAATGAAAAAAAGGTTGTGTATAGGATGCAATGATGTGCAACAATGCTAATACTCTCTCTGTAGTTCTTAAAAGATACAATGTTTCCTCAGTAAATCTAATTTACTCTACAGTAATGCATATACATGTACTACATGTTATGAAAGGCTTTCAATAAGTTCAACTTTCTGGTGAATTTCTGGTTTTGAAAAAGAATTTGAATTATAAATTATCACAAATGTGTTAAAAACGCATTATTGAAAACAGTCATAAAAAAGCAAGGTGACATAGAAATAGAGATTACACAAAACGTTGGGATTGATTATCATGTTAATCTTACTCGAGTTACTTAAATTTTAAAGTGTGAGCGTTTTGAGACTGTAAATAAACTAACGAGAGTTGGATAAATATGATAATCAATTCAAATGAGTTGTGAAATTTGTTTCTACCATAACATGTGATTACTTTACAAATCAAAGTATTGAAAATGCCAAGAAGAAGAATTTTTTCCTGGCCTGCCATAATAGATAAGCCATCATAATTTACTTTCCCAATGTATCGCCCTATAAAAACATTCAGAAGTGATTATCAATGTGTTGATAATCACTATGTTTAATCAACTGCAGCCTCGATTATACAGCCGTTTTGGAATAGTTAAACTATGTGTGTTATGGTAGAAAACACAAGTATACAGGATGAAAAAGTGTAACCTATACGAGAATATAAAAAAGGCACATCAAGAAATACATACAAACAACTTGTTGTGGAATCGTCAATTTTCACCAAATATGATTTTTGGCCTTGCATATACAGTAAGTCTTTCAAGAGCAAAACATAGTTTCTTGAAAAAATTTCGAATACATGTTTTTTTTTCACTTGATAAAATTACATCCTATGAAAGCTTCATGGATACTTGAAAAAATTACACTCGATTTCGAGTCAAATACATTTCTTTTTAAAAAATTGCTGGTTGTTGTATTATTGTTTAATGTTCCACTCAAGAATCTTTTATCTGTATGGAGAAATCATCAAGTGCATGTGAAGGGCGACAAATTTTGCCTGTGCTTGGCACTTATGGCCATAGAGTATGGAGGGTTCTTTAACGTACATACATCCACTGTGAGGTGTGACCTCAGTTTTTACTGACTCATCCGAAAGACAGGGACGACCAACAAATGCATGGCTTAGAAAATCTCCGGTAATAGAATTTTGTCACAGCTAATACACATTCATACAATACGCAATGCAGATCTAAAATCTGGCCGTGTTTAACGAAAATTCTGTTTTAACTCGTGCTTATACCTTGTTGTTTTGAGGTGTTCCTGTAAAAATCTTAACTCATAAATTTTAGCATACAATTGGCACAAAATGCCATTTGGCAGCAATTTCTTTTTTAACCCAGTTAAACATGACACGATACCTCAACTTTATGGGAAAAGCATACCTGCAGTCATATTCATTTGAAGGGGCGGTCATGGTTAAGTAAGCAGCCTGTTTTTTTCTTCTGATCACGAGGTTGTGGGTTCAAATCTGCACCGTACTGTCCTTGTCCTTCAGACAGGTAGGTGTTGTCAATTCAAAAGAATCTTCAATCCTCAATAGCTGTTGGTGTAAAGCACATGACAAATTTACGTGGTGATGTCTCCATATGAGTCAAAGATTCTAGAGTGGGACATTGATCAACAATATACATGTAGCCACCTTCATTTGAATCCTCACCACTCTCGTTAACAAACACCATTCTACCATAGCTCCTTGCTAAACAGTATAACAGACTCCAAGCCTGTCCTAAAAAAACAGTTTATTTGCAACTTTCTTTATCAAGCTTTAAAATTCACAGGGTCTCTATTAAAAATAAAATCTAGATAAACAATTGCCTTTCTCGCCACCAGGAAGTTCATTTATAGTTAGTTAACACTGTAGTATTGCACATTTTTATATCTCTGAGCACAGCAGTCTAATATATGAAAATCATCAACCCCCATCCCCCCCCCCCCCCCCCCCCCCCCCCCCCCAAAAAAAAATACAACAACAAAACAAAAAACAAACAACAGCAACAAAACTTAGTGGATTATTCTGTATATTACTCTGCGGGGGAAAAAGTGCATTTTATATTTCTGGAAATTAGCAATTTCCCACTTTCATGATCATAATACATGCTCTAAAAAGTTAGCAATTGATTTTTACTTTGTTCAATAAAAAACACGTAATCATACAAGAGAAAAACTGTTTAAAAATTGTGTCAAATAGGGATCGCCTTCCACTTTAATAACAGACAGAGTTGGTACAACAATATACATTTGAATTTATCACAAATACGCTATATCTTTTTTTGGTAGGTAAGAAAAAAATAAAACCATATAACTAGTTACAATTATAAACAATTCTCATGAATTTGTAATGGCGTGTGAAATTTTTGTGACTGTTGATTCACTTTTGATATCATATATTCTTACCTCCAAGTTGATAGAAAACTACACATGTAAAGTTGAGCCTCACTTATCTGGAGGCCGATATAGTGGGCGCTTCACCATGAAATGATGGCCACAGAAATTCTGATTACAGATTATATGTTACAGTAATATGAGATGTTCAATGATCAGGTCAATCTACTTGGTAACAGGAGTGTCCAGATGATAATAATTTCCACTGTAAAATTAAAATGAAGCACCTTGATTTGCTCTGATGACGAACCAAAGGTCCACTGCATTACATTCATATTACATGTCTATATCTGTAATAATAAATAATAAAAAAAATTACATAATAGCATCATAGCTGAATCCACCAACAATTAGTCTTCTGAGAACTGACTAGGAGAATCAGCACAGACAGTAGACCAGTATTGAGTGGCAATAGATTTGGATGTGACTTCAGCTTTAAGTTCCAGGGTTGTTGTGACTCCAGCTTTAACATACTCTGATGATGTGACTTCAGCTTCAAGACATCTATGATATATGACATGTGTCATGACTCCTCATCATAGTTCTGTAGAAGAGTGATCTGAAGAACAAAAGATTTGGCTTATTGAATTGTTGTTTAACATCCCAATCAAGAACTTTGTACTCATATATCACAGTATGCTGATGAAGGCAGACAAACTTAGCTTATGCTCTGCATATAGGGCCCTGAGCAGGAAAGGTATTTTAACATGCTGACACCCACTGTGACATGAGACTTTCACCATCGAATCCGCAGGACAGAGATAGTCAACCAAAAGGCAGCTTGGATTTATACCCACGACTCCGATTACCACGATAAATTAGTAAGTCTATACTAGATATCACTGACACAAAGATTTTGAAAACAAAAATACCAAAAAAAAAAAAAAAAACCTTGGAAGTAAATTATCACTAAACAAAAAGAAAGCCTGAATTAAAATAAAAGACTTACAAACAATGTATTTAAATTGCTTTTTATTTATGTATTTTTTTGGGGTCACACTTGACAATCTTTCAGTAGTATGCTGTTAGAAAGATTTTGTTGGTGGAGGTATGGACTGGATATAAATGCGCCTGGGTAGAGACCACTGACCTTCTGCAAGTAAACTGGCAAATTTTTCTAAAAAAATTTAACATGGTCCCAGTGAGGCTTGGACCAGCACCAACTAGAGTGAGAGACTATACAATTTAAATTGTGTGCTCTAACATATCTGTCTTGGTGGTTCAGACCGACACATCAAAGTGAATAAAACAAAGGGAAATAACTCCTAGAATACTGATGGCAGAAGGTAGGAGAATTATTTAGCATTGCGAATATATAAGAATTGGTAGCTATAATTAGTTATTAGAGGCATTATCAATGAACTTTAATGCCTTTTTACAGTTCAGTTATTTATGCAGGGCTTTTTTTCTGTCAAATTTATAGCCAATATAGGGTTATGTTCACAATGACAAATCATATCTTTTATCCCCGATACTCAGCTTAAATTCCCAATCATGAAGCTGGAAATTAATTTCAGACACTGTATGACATAAGACCAAAATTTTAAATGCTGTTACATTAGTATTTCAATTTTCATAACCATAATAAGTAGTGAAAAGGAATATATCTTGCAAGTAGTTAAAGGGGCCACCATGGCCTAGAGGTTAGCGTGTTGGACTTTGAATTGAGAGGTACAGTTTAAAGCTTAAGCCATGGTATGGTTGGTTGTCCCTGTCTTTCGGATGAGAAAGTAAAATCTGAGGTCCTGTATCACAGTCGGTGTTGCCACATTAAAGAATTTACCCTCCCTACTCTGTGGTCATAAGTTCCGAGCACGGGCAAAATTTGT
>JACSZP010003843.1:0-11184 GCA_016161895.1 Pinna nobilis | reverse complement strand
CCAAGAGCAGAAGAGTTACCATGTCACAACTCCCGTATTACCAGATGTCAACTTAAATGTCTCCTTGGCACGAAATAACTAGAAAATTTAAAGCTCAAACTCAGTATTCAGCTCAACTGTTCTTCCTAGATTTTGAACTTATTAATACATGTAAATTAAGAATCAAATGCAATCAGCTTGTCTGTTAACATCAAACTATTCAAATATCAGTAACAGTTTTAATTTTTCCTCGGTATTTAATTCGTTAGGTCTAAAATGATTTGAGCATGTACTCAATTATTGAGTATCATACTCAATGTCTTTTTTCAATAATTCTGACTGCTGATTGGTGATTAGTACAAACTAATACTGATATTTGAATAATATGATGTTGATACACATGCTGGAATGCATACAACACTTACTTTACTTGGATTTAGTTCAAAGCAGAGGAAAAACAGTTTTGCTGACTACTGAATTTGTGCTTGAGTTTTGTGGTGATTTCGGTCCCTTGTCATCTATTTTGAATGTTTTACGGTCGCCATCATGACCTGCTTGTCCGTTACGGTCTCTCAGTTTTACGGATGATGAAGGATATGTTTACCTTCTATTTCTATTATTCCTTTTTACAATATTACTCATGACTGTTTTTACCATATAATTCAGCCTGACGTCATTTTACCTAAATATCTCTTTTGAAAACCATTTCATTCCTACTTGAAAGACGAACATCGCAGCTTTGATATATTTGCACCGCACTATGTTCACAAATTAAGAACATCAAATTATGAACTCTTATTTAAATTCCGTAAAAAAGATAAAACAGGAATCAAGGCAAGTTTCTTGCTGACATTAGACAAATTGTTTTTCTTTGAAACGGCAAGAAAAAGAATGTTTTGTTGGCTGCATTGTTGTTTGGCGTCCCCCTCAAGATACGTTCACTTACATGGAAACGACATCATGTTCCGATGAAGGGTAACATTTTTTTGTATGATGTTTGTTCGGAATTTATGGCAAGGGTCTTTAACGTGCCGATACCTAATGTGAAACGGGACATCATCTCTAAAATAATCGAACTCAAGACTTTAACCTAAGCTCCGTATTTCAGTTGGACATTATATTTAGATAAACATAATGTATTTTATCGCCAAATTGTCTTATTCTACATATTTATCTACGCTTTTGTAATTGTCATTGAATTCAGTTGTATTTGCCGTATTTTAGAATCATTTCAAAAACGAATTTTATCTATAGGAGGAGGCGGAGGCTATGATCAGAGAGGCGGATCTAAACGGTGATGGAAGGGTAGATTACAGAGGTTGGTAAAAACCTATACTCTAGTTTGTTCTACGCTGTCACCTCAATTCCTGGTGCACGTTTTCAAACACGGTTTTGATTTCCATTTCGTTTGTATTTCACGTTCTATTGAAAGAGAAGACGAAGAGAATGGAAAGTGACTTTAGTCACGTATTTTCATATGGTGGTAGATTAACGATCTCGTTTCATTGTTTATCATTTTGTACATCTTTAACGAAGATTGATACTGCTAATAAGAAAATGTAAGGAAATAAATGAAATCTTTTTGGTTAGTGAATTACTCCTCTTTAGTCGATATATGAAAATAACATATTTCAAGGTACCAATCGCCAGAAAAATCAGGTGACAATGTTAAACTTTTGGTGAAAATTGGGTAAACACAGACCTTCGGAAACCCAGAAGTGGGATCAGGTGTCATGGAGGAGTAAGCTCCCCTGCTGACAAGTCATATCCGCCGCGAATTCAAAGTCAAATTCAGATGAATTAATGCAATATGAGGATCTTCCAAAAATTGAGCCGATTGAGTTCTGATGGTTCTTTGTGAAATATTGTCTCTTTCGAGAGTTTGTTTGTAAGTGAGGTTTGATTGTTTTATTGCAGTGCTGTGTTGTACTCGGGGATGAGAATCTGGAAAAGTCGGAGGTTGATATACCAAAACTGGTCTCGACGTTAAAACAATCTTAAAAATATCAACGTTCAACTAAATATCAAAACATGCAAATTACAAATAGATCTAATAAATGGATGGTAAAAACATATTAAAATCAGAAAGACTCCCAGTACATTTAAAACTGTTTCGCTAAGTAAAGTTTACAAAACACGAGATCAATCTACCTGTGTTATAATTTCATTTCATTTAATATCCAGACTAATCTTACAAGAGGTTACTCCCCTTTCCGCGTTGCTCAAAATGCTAGTCCCATACATTTCCGCTTTGTTGAACATACATTCAGCATTGTAAATAAAGCTACTTGTATAACCTGTTTGTCAGATTTTTTTTCGCCACGCTAAAAAAATTCAGTTTGAGGATTTGACAAGTTTTCATTTTTGGAGGAAAACCTCTGGTTACATTGCACCCAGAAAATGAATATCGACCTGACAGCCGTAAAATCAAAGTTTCCAAAACACCTAATCCCACGCCTGTGCCAGGGATCCGTGTGTGTGCGACTCTTTATTTTGTGTTCCTTGTAGAAGTAATGCGATTGATCACTATTCTTACCTTTATTTTTTTATACATGCAATAAGAATTGACAGAAGATGAGGTCGAACACGAGCAAAGGGGCCTTGTGGCTTTTAAGTAACATGGTGTGATTATAAGTAAATTTACAAAGAAAACTTCTAATTTCCCAGATAGAATCACGCATTTATTGATGGACAAATATGAGTAATATTAATGAAAAAATTACTACGTCTACGGAGCTGTCATCTTATTGAATATATCCCATTTATTGTTTGTCAATATATATCATATAATTATATAATTTATTTCAATGATTTCCAGCAAATTGCATTCTTTTTTTCTATTTCAGATTTCAAAGGCATTTTGAATTTTAGGTAGAGCTAAAATAAAGACTTAAAGAGAATTTCTTGGCAGAAGTCTGTATAAAGCGTGTGCAGTAACCGACAAATGTAGAAAGATTATCTACGGTGAACGATGAAAGGGAGACAACTTCAAAAGGAAATCTAAGATAAAAATGCATCGCAAACTTCAAAGCGTCATATATTATGGTTATCTCGATGCTTCTTCTGTGGTTCGCAATGTTTGTATACCTCTGAGTACTTGATTCTGCTCTGATGCAAGCTTTTTGTATGTACATGCATTTCTAATTGCAATTTTATAACTTATACTTAAGATATGGTTATTTAGACATATATCTTGCATTTCAACTAAGTATTTGCGAAATGTACTTCACTTCATCTTCATACTCTATTTTTGTATTCTTCATTGTAAATTCCACTGCTCGGTCTTGCATTAATTCGCAATCATTCTTTCGCACTTAAGTTTATACCATTTTCTATCATTTTCAAGTTTTTGTATTTACTTATATGTTCATAACATTTCTCGCATTAATTAATTTGTCTGATTAATTAAATGGATTAAGAAATCAGACAATATTTACTCTGTATCTCGCTTATATTTGCACAAATGATATTTCTGCTCAATAAAATGCTCGATATATTGCCTCCATTGTATTTCATCATTTCCGAAGAGAAAAGTAGTTATTACATACTTTGCTTTCCATTACAAACTCTGATCGGCAAGGGATTGAGCAGGACTCACCCTGGACTTAGCCAAACCAATTAGCCAACCAATATTTTTTTTCTCAGCCATTTGATAATACTATTAGATTCTAGCCAATGAACATTTAACATTATGTTACATATTTCTGATAATTTACATAGACTGGCATCGGTTTGCCACCTTTGGCATTATTTGTAATACCCATACATTATGGACAATCCCCCGTTATTTCTTTACTTTCATTGCTAAATTCTATTTTAACAGACTGGTAGCATATTTTACATATTAGACTTTTCAATATATACCATTTTTAAACAATTAAAAAACTGCTATCCAGAAACTTAACCAATTACATCTAGTTTTTCGCTACTTTACCCCCCCCCCCCCCCCCCCCCGAAATTAGTCAATGGCTACATTGGCTACATTCAGGGTGAGCCCTGGATTGAGTCATTCTGATTCTTGTCACGATCGACGGAGGTCGTTCAAAAGTATTTCTTTTTACTTCTTGTGACCATCAAACTATAACATTGCAACTGTCTTAATGTAAAATCGAAGAAGTATTAATATATTCGAAAATCCTCGTTTTCTAAAATTCGGGAGAATTTCTAACCTGTCTGTCGGTCTATATGCCGTGCTGATTCTTTGTCTCCATTACTGTCTGTTTAAAACTCTGTTCTTTGCTATATTATCCAAATAACAAGGCATTTCACATGACAAGACATTCTACTTTGTACAAACATTTGTGGTTTTACTTATTTACCGTCAACTTAGTTATTTGTTTTTGCCTCCGTATCGGGTATATTTTTTTCTCCCGTCCTGTGAGACTATAACTAAAAAGTTGTCATTGTAGGGCGAGAAAAAAAAATTTAGTCGGTTTGCAGAGTACGGTGCTCTTAAATGAACGCTCGACCTTTTCCACAACGGTCCTGACATTTTGATTAATTTTGAAGCCTAATCCGATTTTTATTCATCACTAAGAAACCATATATAATCGAATTGAAATCCATCAAGAATTATATTGATTTCAGTGGAAAAGCGTCGAAAAGTTGCTTAATAAACAAGATAGATAAGCTCAATTTCCGCGGACAAGTTTATACGTCAAGTATTCAATATATCGGTGAACAACATGAAATTGAGCTAATTATGACCACCTGCTAAACTGGGTTCTGAAAGGCGAAATTTTTTTTATCAGCCAGTAAAACATGAAAGGTAAAATTTTGCGTCAGACGTGTACTTAAACCTCTCATTGAAATTTAAGGATGACGGGCAAAAACCAAGTAAATTCATATCCAAAAAACATTAAACGGAAGGACATGCAAAAAGCAGGAAACTAAAAACGAATGAAAAAAAAGAAAATCCACACAGGAATGAATATGACCCCCCTCCAAAATGAGTAAGATCAGACAACCGGAAATTTATCAGCATTTCCCGCTGGATACCAACATCCGACAATTTTGTTCTGGTAACGACTGTATTACTCAGAGATGCTAGTTTTCAGGAAAAATCCTGAAATCAGGATTTTTTTTATTCCGTTCAGGATATGTTCCAATAGAAAATGCAATATTTTGTTACATTTCTGATATGGATGAACATTTTCAAGATTTTTATCCATCGATACAAATCATCTCTGATCACTTCCTTAATGACATTCCCTGTCTCTGGCAATAAATTCTGTAATAAAGTTGATTGAGATTTAGGAAAGTCATTGTAATGCGAACTTGTTCTGACGTAAAGTATTATTTGTGATGTGAATACAATATAAGTATGTGATGATAGAATGTTGTTCATGCGCGGATCTAGGATTTTTTCAAGGGGGGTGGGGTCGAAAATATAGAGGGGGTCCAACTTGTGGTAACGAGAAACCCAACCCTGGTAAAATGAAAATGTAAGCATAGTTAACCAATGGTGGTATATTTTTTGCCAATTTAAGGGAGAGGAGGGTGGGGTTCCATACCCCCTTGAACTCCCTCTAGATCCGTGCGTGTTGTTTTCATTAAAGCCAGGGAATATAATGAAATGAAAATGATGCAGAAGTTAAGATCGGCAAGTCTGTCATAGAGCGAGGTGACTAGGTGACCATTTCTGTCTTATGATATTATAATACCCAATTGCAATGAAGGTGTATTACTATCTCTAACTTCACCAATTTCTAACTACCCGGGATGAATGTTTAATGGCAGTCTGCGAATGCGGGATTGCTAATTTATAGCAAATCATCGTGTGAGTCAGGAATAATTGCACTAAAGAACTTAAAGCTTAAATTTCTATAATATATGATGTATTTTGTTGTTTGTTTTTAAGCAAGGAATTAGGTTTTTCAATTGCAAATAATATAAATTTCAGAACCCTCGCCGTTCGTTTCGTTCGACTGTTCCAATCATTGTCCATGAGTACATAAGTATCAGAGACGCTTGACCTGCCATCTGGTGTTCAATGTTTTCAACAATATAACATTCATTTCAATCATGGCGGCATCATTTTGGATTAGTCATGATAAATCTTCAATGTGTTTTTCTCTTCTGTTTTTGTGTCTCTCGTAGAGATCTGATGGGCTCGACCGAGAGGTCAAATCCTCTAACCAACAAGAACCAATCAAAAAGGTACTACTCGGCAACGTAAGAATGATATGATAAATACCAGAAGCTCCGATAGACTTTATGGGACGAGAGCACTCAGTCTGGTTAACTGAAATGTCACTGTGATACGGTATATAAAAGATATGATATCCATTTTAATTAGATAGAAGAAATGCTGACCAACATAAGAATTTACTGTACTCAGTAAAGATCTTAAGTGTGTCACTCCCTGAATTAACAACACCTAGGTTTTCTGACTGCAAGATGGCAACAGTACCATGGACTTCCCGGAAATACTGCATCATTTGGCAAGAACAATTTATGCCTATATATGTGAAGTCTAAAACATGCTAGACTGAAAGCATCGTAGAAGTTATATGGTCGATACGAGGACTATATCATATGATACGGAATCTAGTCTTCTCTCACCCGGACATAATAATCCTCCTATTTACCCATTCTGAAATATCTGTCTCGCATCCCGCGTGCTTGTCTCGAACTCCCTGACGTCACACGTCACATGTCATATACCTGACCTACTTTTGGCGTATTCTGTCCGCTTGAATGCAGTGTTGCACATATATTTCTGACTTTGAAAATACATCATTTGACGATGAGTAAAAAATAATGAACCACCACTTCGTACAGAGATAGAGAAATTCTACCCCTTGTCAAATATTTGCAACATCCACGACTCGGCAAGCCTCGTCGTTGACTGAATATCTTTGACACTAGGGTGAGATTTTTTTCTAAGTACAAAGTTGAGATAGATTCTAGTTTTTCCAGTATGATTGGTATTCAGGCCTGAGACCAATGAACAATTCAAAACATCATATATGACTCCAACACTGTGTTGAGTTTACCGAATATGACTACTGTTAAATAACGAAAGTGATTGGTATTGCTAGCGAGCAGGATATGCGGACTCTTCTAGGACACCTGATCCCACTGCTTTTCATTCTGTTTTTCTTGTATTTGTTCTGTTTCGTTATGCTCGTTTTGCATTGCCTTTTAGTGTAATCAATTCTGTGCATGAATGTGTCCATGTAACTAATATTCCATAATAGCCAAATTAAGTAAAAATGATACCATATCAAATAAAGCACAAATCAGTTGGGTTCTTTTCATATTTATTTCTGAAGATAATCCAGTACACAAACCTCTAAACATTTGATGACTAGAAGGAGATTCACAGATACTTTGATTGCATATCATTTTGACAATAACAATATAATCTCTTCTTTCTAAATTTGAAGAACGAGAACAGATCTCATTTCTCGAGGAACATCAGTATGATAAAATTTGTATTTGTGTGTTTGGTTTGTTTTATGTTGCAACACTTGATAATCTTTCAGTCACAGGTTGGGGACCATTGCTTGTTGGTGGGCGAGAGAACCTAGCTTTAAATGTACCCTGGGAGGGGTCACCGATCTTGCGCCAACGATCGCGCTTACATTCTCATATAATGGGCTTAGGCTAGGCAAACGATGATAGATCTAGACTAGCTCGTTTGATGCGCAATGCTCTAACAACCGGATCATATCAGTGTCCTCCGTTATGGATTCTTTGTAACTTCTTTCGTAAAATAGTGCAATAATATAAATTTTCTTTGTAAAATCTTCAAAGAAATCTTAGGAATTTAAATGCACGTTTTCGTAACATTTTTGATATACAACTAATAAATTCCAAATATGTTTGAATGGGTTTCTACGATCACAATAAAAGGATAAAAATAAGTTTTATAACAATGAAATTCTAAAAAACAATTGTCAATAAAAATAGAACACAAGCATACACATATTTAGGATTATTACAATTAAAATCAATTCCTGATTAAAACATGTGTCCTTTCAGTGAGAACTATAGCAAGAATTCTATAAAAGCAATATAAACGGCAACGTGTTTGGTCAAGCCTAGTATTATCACGAAGATACATGACTTTGGATATGATAAAGGGGTATATAAAATTGGATAGGTTTCGAAAAAATCCTTCGCATCGATCATATTTCGTGAAACATTTTTGTACAGAAATTTTGATAGCATCTTCCTCGTATTTTTATAGAATTTTTAGATCTGGCTATCGAATAGCTTTTAGCAGGTTATTTGGTTGTTCTACAGACTTTGACTACTGAATAAAGGATTCGCAGAAATATGCCTTGATACTAGATTTGTGAGTATGTAAATGTTCACGAGATTATTTGCAAATGCATCTTGCTGTTCTCCTTCAGGTTAATAATAACAAAATAAACCATAGCACTTAAAGGAATATTGGCAACTTATGTATAATACTGGAGGTCAAATTAAAAAGATTATGCTTTCTATTCACAGTAAACATTATCCGTGTATATATATGTGTGTTTGTGCGCGTGCGTGCGTGTGTGTTTGTGTGTGTGTGTGTGTTATCTAGGCCAAGAAACATAAATAAGTACTCATACCGAATATCTTAAAATTGCAATTACAATGCATCTTGCTAAAAGTTTTTAGTTTAACTTTCAATATAAATTTTATAACAATAATATTTACACATCGCTAAAGATAAAAACATTGAATACAATAAAATAAACAAGACTTTTCTATCATTATAAACTTGATATGAAAACAGAATATGATTATTATATAGTGAACAATAGAAGAGCTATTATCTCCCCTTATAAAATTCCCATTTCTTGTATAACTTATGGCAGGATTTTTAGGAAATGGCAATTCATGTATATAACTTCACTATAGCACTAACGTTTTTCTAAGGCACAGGTACAACTATGGTATTTGATTCAAAAGGTAAAATTGAACAATTTACAAGAACGACTTTCATAATTTTAAGTATATGTACAAAAATATGAAACAAATCAAATGCAAACCTTGAATGCGAACGAAGATGAGATACGGGATCTAATTTTCAATGTATAAGAAAACATACAGATTAGTAAATTCATTCTCTATGTACCCCATTGACATCCCCTTCCCAAAGAAGAGGTAAACCTCTCAAAGACCAGAGTTCACATAGGAAAGAAAATTTATATCACTAAAAATTTCGCTCCGTTTGCATATTGGAATTTTGAACGTAAGTAATTACCACTGCTGAGGTCATGGTAAATAATCGAAGTGACGGTTACAAAAGAAAAGTTCATGGCACAACAAGATTTACTTTGACAGCTTACGTCAAGTACAGTTGAACAAACACACCATACTTTCGTAAACGAAGGAACAAGAATACTAAATACTAAGTCACGTTTCACCATTCTCGTAAAATAACGAAGAAATATAGAATACCAAGTCACGTGTCACCATACTCATAAAACAAAATACCAAGTCACGTGTCTCCATATTCGTAAACTAACGAGGAAATACAGAATACCAAGTCATGCGTCACTGTTTTGGTAAACCAACGAAGAAATACAGAATACTAAGTCACGTGTCACCATGCTAGTAAAATAACGAAGATATAGAATACGAAGTCACGTGACACCATACTAATTAACTAACAAAGAAATACAAAGTACCAAGTCACGTGTCACCATACTCATAAACTAAAGAAAAAATACAAAATACCAAGTCACATGTCACCATACTCGTAAAATAACGAAGAAATACAGAAGATCAAGTCACTCGTCACCATACTCGTAAACTAAGGAAGAAATACAGAAGATCAAGTCACGTGTCACCATACTCGTAAACTAAGGAAGAAATACAGAAGATCATGTCACGTGTCACCATACTCGTAAACTAAGGAAGAAATACAGAAGATCAAGTCACGTGTCATCATACTCGTATACTAAGGAAGAAATACAGAAGATCAAGTCACTCGTCACCATAATTGTAAAGTTACAAAGTCCAGGATCCCAAGTCACGCGTTCATCATTATCAATGGAGCGATGATTTTAATCATCTCTCAATCAAACCACTATTTAAGTTAGTTAAAAGGTGATCACATTCTTACATTCATAAATCTACATTCTTCGCAGTGAAAGCCAAGATGTAACACGAAATAAAATGAAAAAAAAAAAGAAATAAAGGAATGGAAAACATTCATGTACCACGTGATACCCGATTACGTTTGTGCGGGATTATTGTTTCTTTTAGTGATGGGATAACGCTAGACGACACTATCCCGCGCTAACATAATTTCAGCGGGAAGATAACATACAGTTACTGTCCATCACATGGGAGATACTAGTCCTGCACAAACATTTTAGGTTCTAACGTGGTACAGGAATTATTTCCATTAACAGACTCTCTAATAGTAACTGCTGCCATGTGACTATGGCTGGCAAAATGATACAGATACCCGCAAAGACAAAGACGCCGCTATGGTAATTGATTGTATCTTGACGTCATTTCCGGGAAACTGTATCATTTTGCAAAGCAAAGTTACAGGACCGCAGTTACAGTGAAAGGATCTGTTAGATGTAAGTGCGCTGGATAGCAATGTTAGTATGCCTATATCAGTACCTTGGATAATATGCAAGGAATGAACGAGTGTACGTAAAATCGATATTTGCTAACATATAGTCTACAAAATTCATAGAAGAATTATCCAAGATTTCTAAATATTGGTCTGTATCCAGTTGCTGTCCAATCAACTAGGCTGAAAAGGATGACCGTACAACTCTGTCATTTAATTCAACCGGAGGTCTATAATTGTTGCACATGGGTTTTCCATTACCTCCCTTTAATAACCTCAAACTCGCCATCTGAAAAAAAGAAAATTTGGCAGTACGTAAGTATTGCTTAAAAGGGTTTGAAATCTGCCCTAAAATATAAAGGACACAACCTCACAATAAAGATACAGTAGAACCTCGCCTAAAGACCATCTCACTTAAGAGACCACCTCACTATTAATACCATCAAAATTCAGTCTGTTTATCATTATATTAGGCTTTTTCAACCCCACTTGGGAGGCAACCTCACTAATCAAACCAATACAAGCCAGTCAACTGTCTTGTCCTAATAGCAATATTCCACTGAATATCTCTGGCAGCAATTGTTCAGTATGTCTAGAAAACAGTAATATGCGAAGCATTTTCCGACATACCAAATATATATATATATATATATATTTGGTATGTCGGA